>CAUYRT010069584.1:0-65021 GCA_963574885.1 Lepilemur ruficaudatus
ATTCATATTGTTGGGTAAAGTCCAGTTGCTTTGTTTTACTCCTTGCACCATCCTGCAGTTCAAGTTCTAGCCTTAAAACTCTTTGAAGGTTTTACTTTGAAGAGTGCGTATTGCCGTGTTCGGTGTGAAAGGCCAGTCTAAGAACTTCCTGTAGGGCTGGTCTAGTCTTTGCAAATTCCATCAGAGAATGCTTGTCAGAGAAGGACTTTATTTCTTCCCCATAGATGAAACTTAATTTTGCTGGACAAAGAATTGTAGGCTGGGCTTTATTCTGTTTTAGAAGTTTAAGGATAGGTACCCAGTCCCTTCTGGCTTGTAGGGTTTCAATTGAGAAATCTGCAGTTAGTCTCACAGGCCTGCCTTTGAAATTTATTTGTTGTTTTTGTCTGGCTGCATGGAGGATTGCTTCTTTTGCATTTACTTTTTCAGTCTAATAACCACGTGACGAGGTGATTGCCTTTTCATATTGAGTCTTCCAGGAGTTCTGTGTGCTTCTTGTACCTGAATATCGAGATTTCTGGCTAGGCCTGGCATATTTTCCTCTAGTATTTCATGAAATAAGTTTTCCAGCCCTTGTGAGTGGTCCTCAGCCCCCTCCGGCACCCTTATCAACCATAAGTTAGGTTTGTTTTACATAACCCCATACTTCTTGTAAACTTTGTTCTTGTCTCTTGTTTCTGTGTTCCCTTTCTTCTTCTCATTTTTTTTAGCACATATGCATAATCTTCAAGCTCTGAAATCCTATCCTCTGCATGGTCCATCCTGTTCTTAAGACTTTCCATTGAGTTTTGGAGCTCTTTGAATATTTCCTTCATTTCCAGGATTTCTGTTTGATTCTTCTTTATCAATTGAATTTCTTTGGAGAATTTTTCATTCATTTCCTGAATTGTTCTTGTGGTTTCTCTACGTTGGGAATCAATTTTCTCTTCAATGCCATTGAGTTTTCTAACAATCCTTATACGGAAATCTTCCTCTGTCAGATTAATCGTATCAAGTAGGTTGCTATCAGTTGGTAATAATCGAGAATTTATTTTTGGAGACAATTTTTCTCTCTGATCCTTCATGTTTCCTGTGATCTTTCGCTGGTTCTTTCTCATCTGGGTTCTTTGTCAAGGATCGGAGTTGCTGGGACTGGATTATGAGCCACAATCTGATAAACTGCTTCTATCTACTTTCAGCCTCCAGCAGGGAAGAAGACTGGAAGTGGAGGTAACAGTCTGGTGACCAGGTTACAGGATGAATGGCCTCTTTCTCATCTCCACCCAGGTGTGGAGTCAGTCCCTTCTGCATGAAGCACCAGGCCCCAGTCACAGGAGAGTGTGGGTGGTGCTGAGTCTCCAGGTCACAAGTGGAGAGGCAACCTCCTTTGTAACTCCGCCCTGACAGGCTGGTTTCTGCTCTCCTGGCTCAGAAGGAAGACAGCTGGGTAGGGAGGGCAAGGACCCAAGACCAGCCTGGCATGTCAACTGTGGCTGGCTGTCACCACATTCTCCTAACCTCCCCTTCAAATGCTGAACTGGAGCCACAGGAATGGTAGCTGCAGGAATTTAGATAGACTCTGACCTTTTTTTTTTCCCTCTTCCCCCAACCTTTTTCAAATGCTGGACCTGCTCAACCAGTTTAGGACTGGTAGGGGAGCTGTGATCACTATCAGAGCAGCCTGCAGTGTTTCCAGGCTAGGGGAGGCATCCCATCCCTTATTTAGCATCTGCACTTAGAGTCCAGGCACAGGACAGCTTCCTAACCACGCTCGCTCTGAGCCCACAGCTTTCCGACCCGCTGAGTCCCCACTGTTCAGCTGCAGGGTAGCACAGTCACTCTGTCTATCCAGAGTCTGCCAAAACCTCAGCGATTTCCCAGGGCAGGGTCTCCTCCAAGGTATACGCTCCCCGTCCTAGTCTTGGAAGCCTCCCCATGTGAGAAGGCACTCTCTGAACTCACTCCTGTGGAACTGGGGAGTGCCTGCTCTGTTAGGGACCTCTCCAAATAGAGGAGCACACTGGAGAGTTCAAATTTTTCCCGCTCTAGTTTTTTCTCCACACAGCCCGGCTGCCTACACCACTGTTTCCCACAGACTTAAGCTACTTCCCTGGTTGCGTGGGTGTGGGGCGCGGTGCAGGGAGGATAGTCCTTCTGGGAGTCAGAACGCCCTAGCACAGCTGCTGGCCGGCTGGAGCAGGAGCCAGGCTCCCTCCCTATGGCACCCGTCAGACTCTCTGTACTTCGTGAGAAATTTCCCGATTCACCTCTGTTTTCCACCAGTGTCCAGTGTCCCACGCTGTTTATCTGTATGTCCATAAAGCTGGTCCTGTGGAAGTGGAGTTTACTCGTGTGTGGTAGTCTGCCTATTTCAACACTGACTCTGAGAGTATAGAGCCAGGAGGCCACCCCTATTCTGCCATTTTCCACAATCTCTCGTTTCTGCTCTTCATTAGCCTAGCCAAAGGTGTGTCAATTTTA
Organism: Lepilemur ruficaudatus; assembly: GCA_963574885.1. Lineage (NCBI taxonomy): Eukaryota > Metazoa > Chordata > Mammalia > Primates > Lepilemuridae > Lepilemur > Lepilemur ruficaudatus. The sequence continues at coordinate 2,461 of CAUYRT010069584.1, forward strand.
TTTATTTTTTTAAAGAACCAACTTTTTGTTTTATTAATCTTCCATATAGTTTTCTTGTTGTCAATTTCATTTAGTTCTGATTTGATCTTATTAATTTCACTTCTTCTGCTGGGTTTGGGGTCAGTCTTTTCTTCTTTTTCAGCTCTTTGAGTCAAGTCATCAGGTTGTCTATTTTGTGATCTTTCTGTCTTTTGGATATAGACATTTATGGAAATAAACTTTCCTCTCAGGACTGCTTTAGCTGTGTCCCCCAGATTTTGAGAACTTGTGTCTCCTTTATCATTTAGTTCAAAGAATCTTTTGATTTCCATCTTGATTTCCTCATTTATAAAATAATTGTTCAGCAGAAGGTTGTTTAGTTTCCACGACTTTGTGTAGAAACAAGAGTTTCTGTTAGGGTTGATTTCTACTTTTGTTCCACTGTGATCTGAGAAGATGGATGGTATAATTTATATTTTTTTAATTTTTTGAGATACGCTTTGTGTCCTAGGATATGGTCAATGTTAGAGAATATCCCATCAGCTGATGGGAAGAATGTATATTCAGTGGTTTTTGGGTAGAATGTCCTGTAAATGTCAGTCAGTCCCATTTGCTCTAGAGTTCTTTTAAGTCCATTATTTCTTTGTTAATTTTATGTTTGGTGGATCTGTCCTGTGCTGTCAGTGGAGTGTTGAGGTATCCAGCTATTATGGTGTTGCTGTTTATCATCTTGTTTAGATCAAGTAGAGTTTGCTTTATGAATCTGGGTGCACCTAAGTTGGGTGCATACATATTTAGAATTGTTATGTCTTCTTGTTGAACTGTACCCTTCACCATATTATAGTGACCCTCTTTGTCTTTCATTACTTTTATTGATTTAAAGACTAAGTTATCTGAAATCAAAACTGCCACGCCAGCCTTCTTTTGGCTTCCGTTTGCTTGAAATATTGTTTGCCACCCCTTTATCTTGAATTTAAATGCATCCTTGCAGGTTAGATGTGTTTCCTGAAGACAGCGGATACTTGGCTTGTATTTTTTTTCACATTCAGCCAGCTTATGTCTCTTTAGTGGGGAGTTCAAGCCATTCACATTTGTTGACAGAACTGATAGGTGGGGCAAATTTCTGTTCATCCTGTTGGGTTGAACTTTGTTGCTTTGTTTTCTCTCTTCAGCCATTGTGGTATCTGGCCTTTGATCTTTAGCTATTGAGTGATTTTACATTTGTGAGTGTTTATTGTGCTGATCCCTGAGTAACTCTGTTTTGAGTACTTCTTGGGTGGCTGGTCTTGTCTTGGTGAATTCCCTCAGACTTTGCGTATCTAAGAATGTCTTTATTTCTCCTTTGTATACAAAACTTAGTTTTGCAGGGTACAAGATTCTAGGCTGGGCATTATTCTGTTTGAGAACGTGAAAATGGGGCCCCAGTCTCTTCTTGCTTGTAAGGTTTCAGTTGAGTAGTCTGGTGTTACTCAGATGTGCTTTCCTTTGTATGTTACTTGTTTCTTTCACCTTACAGCTTGTAGAAGGGCCTCTTTAATGGATATTTTGGTCAGTCTGATGACTGCGTGTCATGGTGTCTTCCTGTTTACATTTAATCTCCCAGGGATCCTTTGAGCATCTTGTACCTGGATAACTAGATTTTTAGCAAGGCCTGGGAAATTTTCCTCGATTATATCTTCAAATAGCTTATCCAACCCTTGCATGCTTTCTTCTTCACTGCCAAGGTTGTCTGTAACTCTCACTTTAGGTTTCTTCCCAGAATCCCACAGTTCTTATAGGCTTTGCTTCTTTGTCTTATTTCTCTGCTCTATCTGTGACTGACATATTTAATTGGAAGGCATTGTCTTCAATCCCTGAGATTCCTTCTTGTTTGAGCTACCTTGTTCTCGAGGCTTTCCACTGTGTTTTGTAGTTCCCTGAATAAATTCTTCATTTCCAGGAGATCGGTTTGATTTTTCTTTAATATTTCAATTTCTTTAGTGAATTTTTCTTCCAAAGCCTGGATTTTTTTTTTGTGGTTTCTTTGTGTTGGTTATCCATTTTTTCTTGCATATCAGTGAGTTTTCTACAATCCATGTTTGAAATTCTTCTTCTGTCATTTTAGTGTTCTGAATTTGGTTAATGTCTATTGCCAGAGAGCTGGTGTTCCTCTTTGGGGATGTGCTTTCCATTTGATTCTTCATGCTTCTAGAGTTCTTTCGCTGAGTTCTTCCCATCTGGATCAGCAGTTGCTTCCCACCTTTCTGTTTTCATTTGGAAAGTAACACACCCTCTGTTCCAGTAGATGCTGTAGGAGCAATGCAGATCACAGCTGTTGCCTGGATGTATGAACCTCTATGGTTGCTTGGTCTGCCACGAGGGGGAGCTGCTAATCTGTTGTTCACGGTTCTACCACAGTTGGGAGGCTGCTCCTAATGGAAGCGGTTACTTGGGGAGCTTGTTTTGTCCTCTTGCTGGGATTTTTGTTCCCTGACCATGGACCTCACTGTTAGCAGGTGACCAGAGGTGGAAATCCAGCCCCAGAGTTATGATCCTACTGGGTGACCTCATCTGGTCTGATTAACAAAGTCACTGGGCTGCCAACTCTTGATCTGTGCCAAGGCCCCACGGATTCACAGTAGTCACAGAGGGAAAGTGGCTTTTCTTTTCTCACCCTACCTCCAAGGGTGGAGCCTACCACTTTCAGCACAAAAGATGCTGGCTTGGGGGAGGGGGTGGTGTCCCAGTCCGCCCAGCACCCCAGTGCGTGTAAGTCCCACAGGCATTAGACTCCCATGACTAGGGAAGTATTCAGAATTCACCTATCAAAATAGGGCCTGGCTAGTTGACCATAGGTTGTATAAGGGTGTATCTTGTCACGAGAGTCCCTGGGCTGGTCAAAGGGAGCCGCCCAACACCATATCACACCACAGTGGCTGGGTTGTGGACCCTGAAAATGGCGACCGCCTGCCCGCACTGCCGGCGACTGTTCTGGAGTTGGCTGGTGCCAGATAGGGGAGCTGAATCATCAGGATGCCCCTTTGTTTCTTTTATGTCACCCTCCCACAATCTCATGCCTCTCCAGCAGGAGCTCTCACTCTTACTGACCCACTCTGAGCATGCCTATTCACCCGCAGCGGTTTCCAGGTTAGAGTCCCCTATTTAGTGATCACCTCCGTTGATATGGACCTGCTGGCTGCTGGAGGCAAGTTACCTGTCTCCTAACTACCCCCAGTGGTAGCTCAGACCAGTCCCTCTCCCACCCAGTGCAGTCCTGGTACAGAGCTCCAGGGAGTTCAAGATGCTTCTCACTATTGTCTCCTCTCCACAGAGCCCCACGTCCCCTGCCGCGATTTTGCACCAACTTCAGGCAGGTCCCTGTCTGCGAGGGTGGAGGTCAGTGGGGAAGCAAGACATTCTCCTGTGGGTCTGATCCCACCGCACTCACTGGCCAGGCAGGCGCAGCAGTCCCACATTCTATTCTCTGTTGTTTGTCTCGCATTCTCCAGATTTTGCTATCATTGTATATGTTTTGCCTGTGTAACGAACAAACATTAACAAGAATGACAATATCGAGTACTGGTGAGACTGCCGAGAAACTGGGTGGCTCTGGTGTTACTTTCCCTGTCATTATTATTTTTAATGGCAGCTGAGTGTAAATTGGGCAATCTTCCTGGAATGCATTGAGAAAATATGTATGAAAGCTCTTAAGTATTTTCATGACTTTTGACCCTTTGCTTCAAGTATCTTGATTGTTTACAACAATTTAGCAGTGAGGATGTTCATAGCAGGGTTGACTATAATAGAAAAAGAATATAAACAATTTAAACATCAAGTAATAGGAAAGTAGTTAAATAAACTATGTAATATCCACACAATGAAATACATTATGCAGCTACTAAAAAACAATGCTGTAGAACCACATTTATTAGGACAGAAAGATATTCCTGGTAGACTTAAGTGAGGAAAAATAGTTTTCAAAATAGTACAATTCCATTTTTATTATTTTTATCTGTCTATACCTATCTATATATAAGTGTCAAATGGGAATATAACAAAATATTAGTACTGTTTATTATTGGGTGGTATAATTACACATTTTTATTCTCTTTTTCTTCCTGCTGATTAATGTTTTCTGATTTTTCGGCAAAGAATGTGTAGTATTTGTGTTAAATTTGTTTCTAAATGAATACAGGGAAGATAGAGAAATGCTTGAACAAATGAATAATTACAAAATAGTTATTAACAATTTCATAATTCCATCCTGGAGGGCTCAGCCCCAAGCCACTGAAGTGCAAATGAGGATATGAATTTTAAAGAGGATGACATAGGTCATCCCAGTTTTTCCCTTTTAAAGAGAATTCACATGGAAATAAGACCTGGCTTTTCATTTTAGATAAATAAAACTTTACAAGAACATATAAATAAATATATGGCACAAATGTTCATAAACATATTCTTAGCCTATTAAAAATATGATTTCTCTGTCATTTGAAATTACACAGTGATTTTAAAAAGAAAAATATCCTCAGGTAATGAGATTGTCTTATTTTTTTCTGTAGCAAATGTCTCCTTTTTTCCCTGAAGATATGAAAATCTGGTTTTAATATCAGAATATTTATGTAGCAACAATCAGTATGGCAATCTGACTGTGGCCTACTCAAAACATATATGTTCTTTGTTTGCTGAATGATTTAGTCTACTGAAGTCTGTAAGGATTTGGGAACTGTAGCTAAGCCTATAATAACATTGCTGTGTTTCTTCATTAAAAGATAGAACTACACTATTTCATTTTCCAGAAATATCACAGAATAACAATGTTTTAGCACTTTGGCATCTACTTTAAAAGCATATTTGCATTAGCTCTTAAGAAGTGAAAGTTTTAAAGACACATAATTGCTACTGCCTGGGAGGAAAAGGGATAAAATGGAAGACACCTGTAGTGATAAGAAATAGAAGTAGAGAAGAATGATACAACTGGAATCTTGCTCAAGTATGTATCTCTTGTGTAGAAGCCAGTATAAACTAGGTCCATTTGGGTTTAAATACTAGAGTACCCAGGGGATTTTATTATAAGGCTGATTTACCTATATAACAGCCCCATGACAGAGATTTCAAGGTCAAATTTGTATTTAAGTACCCAGGACCCTTTTTTCTCTTTGCTTCCTTCCATCTTTTCCTTTCTCACTATTCTTTTTGCCCCCTATGGCATGATAATGCTGGCATTAGCAGCCATGATTATGTAGATTACATTAACCATTGATAATTCTGAGAACATCAATTTTTATTTTCAAATATACTAAACAACCTGCAGAATCACAAGGCTTATAAATCAGGCCTAAAGAAACAGGCTTGGAATTGTCACATAATCAAGACAAATGCATTTCCTTCTTGAATTATCAACATTAGCAGAATAATTATCTTGCTTTATTACTTTTCATGTCACTATCTTCAGTCAGATTCTATATATTTTTTTAAAATTTTTGTTGTTGTCATCTTTCTCTTCCTACTGAAATGTAATCTTCATGAATATAATACAAGGAATTTGTCTTGTCCCCTGTTGTATTTCCAGCACTTAGAAACTTCCTGGCATATAAGAGGTGCTCAATAAATATCTATTGAATTACTTGGATTTTCCATGTTTTTTATGGCCAGTAGTAGGGTTATGTTTATGATTAAACCATACTTTTAAAGGTTGATCAATATGTTTACACTATGATCACTTTTAAATAGTAAATATATCTAAATTGTTAGCCTATCTTATTTAACAATAGCTCAGGTAGTCAAAAAATAGAGGTAAAGATATTAAGATTTGTGTTTTACTTTGTTTTTCCAAGTATTTATTGAACAATATGTTTTTCTCCCTACGCTGGTTGCTGGGGATAGAAGAATGAACAAAACACAGTCATTTATCTAAAGGAGCTCACAGTCTAAAAGACAGACATGTAAAGATATGGATTTGATACAGTGTACTATGTGTGAAAAGAGAAGTATTCCCAGAGGGCCATCAGAGTATAAAAGAGGGTGTGACTAACTCTGATTCTAGGGGTTGGGCATTAAAATAAATGAGATATAATTTTTTGTCCTCAAGGCATTTGCAGTCAAATGAGGAAGATAGACACATAACTATAACGTAATGCACTATATGTTGTATTTGAGATGTAAATCAACTGCCATGGGCACATCAGGGAAATAAAAGTTCTGCCTAAGGAGTTAGGAGAAGGCTTTATGGAACAGTTAATATATGTATTGGGTCTTGGATTCACTGTGCACAATGGGAGTAGAGGGTGGTATAGGGCTGAAGCATAAGAAAATGCATAGAAGTTAGAGTAGCTAAGTGTAGTAGAATAGAAGAGAGGTGCAGAATGTTAAAGCTAGAAGGGTAGAAGCCAGATTATGAAGGCTATGGAATGCTATCCTAAGGACTTCGTATGTTATAATATAAATAATGAAGATATTAAAGACTTAGGCCTTCCTATTTTTGTCTGGTTTCAGTTTTGTGGGTTGACCTTGATGATGGTCATACTAGGTTGATTTAGCTCTGGGAAATCAAATTTATACCACCAAAGCACAGAGTAATATTTAAAAGCCAATTCATTAATTTACAATGACAACTGTCTCTGCCAAAAGGATTGGAATACTTGTTTTCACTTTCCCACTTGGGAAATCACAATCGGGACACAAAAATGAAAAGCTAAAGGGAGTTGTTGTCATTAAGGAAACAAATTTATGATAACTAAGTAAAGTAAGTGCTCTTATTCTTACAGGGGTGCATTGGCACACATACCCAGCAGGCCTAGGCACAATTGTGGGGGAGGCCTGATTTGGCTTTGGACTGAATTAAATGAATTATCTGGGCCTCAGTCTCCTGATACCCCTCTGGTACCTAATCCCAGATTCTACATAGCAAAGGATTTCAAACATTAGAAACTCTTACTGCTTTTTATAGAAAATTCCCACTAGGTCTATGAGAGGACCCAGGGTATTCATTCATCATTCTTTTTAGTTTACTCTCAATACAAAGTTGTGCTTTAAGGTAATAAAAATGAATATCAAGCAAATAATAGATAATTTACACCATGGCCAAAGCATATATTTTTGATTTTGAAGTGTAAAAACCAGAATTTATCTGTAATAGCATGGAATTAAGCACCTAAAACTGAAATCAATATATGTCAAAAATTAAAAATGGCACCAAAACTAAATTCAATAATTCCAACTAAAGCCAAATTACAGAATAGGTATGGGACATTGAAAAATAACAACTCTAGTGGTAAGTAAGAGAAAGAGATGTGGACAAGAGAGAGAGAGAAAGAGAAAAGAGAAAAGTGAGTTAGAGGAAGAGGAGCTGTATATAAATGAGGAGATACAAACTTTTCAACATTGTCATAGGCCAGATGATAGAAGTTAGCTCAAAAATGGCCATTTGAAGCAATAGTGTTGTATCTATTACCGATAGATTTTTTTCATCCTTTCATTCTTTCTGCCTCTTTTTAAAAAGACAAGCTAAACTGCAATTATATCACTGAAAGGAGGAGGGGGTATTTATTGAAAAGCTGGAGGAGGAACAAGGAAAGAAATGTTCTCTATCCTCCCCAGAAAATGCGACATTGCCTCAGGTCTATAAATGTTTGAAAGCCACATTTATGTGGGAAGACTTGAATAGCCTTTCTTAGGCTGTGTAAGAAATACTATCCTCTTAACTAGATATTTTTCAGCTCATCTGACATTTATTACTCACTCTGACATTATTTCAGATACCCAGAAGGAGAAATGAATGTGAGATCCAATTCACAAAGAGCTCTTGGAAGAATGGAAAGGTATTGTGACCTTTTTCTATACCATTCTGGTGTTGATTTTCTCTTCTTTTTTTTAACTCAGCCTCCAGTTATTGTGCTCATTGTGCTCCCAGTAGAATGATTTATTTTGAGTTTCATTAAGAAAGTGACCAACAATTAATAACAAAATTTCCAATGTTTGATGGCTTTACTATGGCAGAGCTGCTGGAGAGGAAGCTTGAGACATGGAGAAACCACATTGGAAAGTTTAGTGTGTGACTATATGAAGTAAATTGTTTATAAGTCAAGTTCATGGCTCCCAATGGTTGGATAATACCCCTGGTGTTTTGCCATAATGTTTCTTATGCAGGTGTTTGGTCATTTATTCAGCAAACATATATAGTCATGTGTCACTTAACAATGGGGATATGTTCTGAGACATGCATCATTAGTAATTTTGCCATTGTGTGAACATACAGAGTGTGCCTACAAAAACCTAGATAATATAGCCTACTATACACCTAGGCCATATGTAGCCTATTACTCCTAGGCTACAAGCCTATACAGCATGATAATATACTGAATACTGTAGGCAATTGTAACATAATGGTAAGTATTTGTGTATCTAAGCATATCTAAACATAGAAAAGGAATTTTTAGCTCTATTATAATTTTATGGGACCACTGTTCTATTTGTAGTCCGTTGTTGACCAAAACGTCATTACGTGGTGTATGACTATATTAATAAGTGCCTGCTGTTTATCAGGTGCCTGTATATACAGAAACGAACAAAATACTACATTTTCTCTCAAGGAGCTGATGTTGTAAAAAGGACTATAGACAAGAAAATCAGCAATTGCAATGCAGTAACATAAGAGGTTTAATGGTATATATACAGGGCTCCATAAAGACACACAGGAGAACACTTAACTCATTCTCAGTGGAGGATTAAGGAATATGATAACACTTGAGCTGAATCAGAAAGTTCAGTGTGAAGAAGATACTTTAGGCAGAAGAAACTACATATGTAAAAGTATGAACATGGAAGAGAACATGCTGCTCAAAGGCAACTGCCAATACATTATATGACTGGGAATAGGGTGTGTGTTGAGAAGATGGCTGGAAATGAGATCAGAGAGATACACAGGGGTTAATTGCACCATGCAACATCATATGTGCTGTTCTGGGGAGTTTGAAGTTAAGTCATAGATCTGTACTTAGATGGGGAAGGGCTTTGCATTTTATTCCCAGCTGTACTTATTTGTAGGTTTGCAGTGATACAGGCACTTTTTTATTCCATCCAGTATTATGTGTAGTTGTTGCCTTTTACATAGTAGGTACTTGTTCACTCTTCATGGACTTTGAACCTCCTGGTAGGCCAGTTGGCTAAAATTGTGGCTCTGAAATAAAGCAAAGATAATGGGGTTGATGAGTCTAAATAGGGAAATGTCTTTTATGCCATTAGTGCTGGGCCCCAAGAAATGGACAACCTGTTATATTGCAGTTTCATTAACGGATGAAGTGGTGCTAGTTGGGTACTGGCCATTTCAGGCTAGGCAGCGTGTATGAATGCCCTTATTGGTGAAGCCGTTACAGGTTTTGGATTTTGCTCTTAGTTTTTCAGAATATTTGATCAGTTTACCCATGCTAATCAAAAGCAGATAACTCTGATCTTCCAGATATCCATTTTCTTAATTTATGATAAGGATTGTATCCAGCTGGTATCAGTCTCCTGTATAGGGCACATCCTCCTAATTGGAAGTTCACTCTGGAGATAAGATGCTCCATCAGAATATTACTTTGTGAGCATAGAGTTATAATAAAGGGAATCTGATGTTCTCAGGAGACATTCCCATCAAGCTATGGTAGCATGACAGATTGTCATTTTCCACTCCAGAAATATTCCTCTCTAGAGAACTGTTATTTGTTTTTAGAATCAGAGTACTGATTCTCCTGGACAGAGCACATTGACACAGCCTCACACACAGGCTCACACACACAGGCTCTCCCTAGAATCCTCTCTTGCCCCCACTTGTTATGACATTGCTTGTCATAGTCTAGCTTACATTAATCATAGTTTAGTCTGGATGGGAACTGAATAAGCATTGGAAACTCATCAGTGGCACATTTACAAACCATTTCTTAGTGTAGAAAAACTTCTGTAGGTGGTCTGCTTTATTTATTACTTTGTTTCACTTTCAGAAAGTAATTTATAGTTTGATCACTGATTTTCGGGAATAGTCCCCATTTTAAACCCATTGCATCCTTAAGTCCTTGTGCATTAACAGCCAATTAATCATATATTGTTAGGCAATAAGTGAACATGAAGAGTTCCAGTTCAATAATTTGTGAATATTTTCAAAGCACTAGAATTCTTTTTGACAAATGAAATCAAACCAAGAGAACATATAAACATACTAAGCAGGATTCCAAGGAAACACTGACCTATTTCATCTGCTCATTTTACGAATGGGGAAACTGGTACTTGTAGATGGGCAATGATTTATCCAAGATAGTACAGCTGATCAGTGGCAAATCCAAAACTAGAAGCTAAATCTCCCAACTCCTAGTCCAGTGCTGTTTTTACTCCATCACTCACTATTCATAAAATACGTACAGAGATATAGGGATGGACAAGCAAACTGATACTGCATTGAATGATTTCTGCAAGGTACTCATTGACAATTCTAAAATCCCCATTGAAATCTTCAAGCATTATTTTTATGGGAAACAAAAAACAATGGAAGGGATCATTTTTTACTTTTGGAAATTTCCACCAGTCCTCGTATACATCAATATGCTTTCTGACCATTTGCCTATTCAAACAGCCAACTCCAATGTCCTTTATTTGCAACCATACTCATGCTTTGAAAATACATGTTAAATATTATCAATATAAACATAGGGTATTTTAGAATATTATCAATATAAATATAGAATACCTTTGTCAGAAATCCTGGGAAGTCTAAATATAGCATGAATGTAATTGTACAGGTGGTGGTTTACACTTGTAGGGAGTATTGTCAGATCATATCTTTATTGTTGCATGGAAACATTTTGGGCTGGGTGGTTTGGGGAGACTTTTTCCATCTCCGAGAGATCTTATACTTCCTAAGGTTCTTTAGCCTGACCTGCCCCCTGATGTCTACCCTGATATCTAGGGCTGACCCTAGAAGATAGATAGAAGATTAAAAGCAACAGTTTGGAGCTTTCCTTGACCATTGAACATATTAATTATATTTCCCTGACTGGATGTTAGGTCAAGAAAGGAGCTGGTGGGTGAGCAAGAAGTCTTAGATGTTTGCTTTAAGTCAATAACAAGTCCTAGCTCTTGCTTGGGGCTCAATTTCTGCCTCTGGAAAATGACAGGGGAGGATAAATTTCTCTCTTAGATTCCTAGTAGTTCTGGCATTATATAATATCTGATTCTTAAATTTAGTCCATTAATATTGAGCACTCATCAGTAATTTGGAGCACATGGAATACCTAGCATCTAAGCATGTGTTTACTGTGATACTATTTCTAGGTTTTGCTCTTCAGCCCAGTCATGTGCTTTCCCCCAGCCTCTACCCTCTTTCCCATGAAGATTACTACCTGTGTGTTTTCTGTTGCATCTATAGCTCCTGGTTTTTAACTCCTTTAGTAGATTCTTTGACTGCCTACCTAGAGTTAGGTATTGTTCTATACACTGATGCCATAAAGAGAAAAGTCCCTTTCCTCAAATGGAAGAGACAAACAAGTAAACAGGTAACTAAGCAGTGGCATTGCATTGTGGTGTTCTGGGAGTGGTGTGAATGTGGGGCTTCTGGGGACAAAGAAGAAAAGTATCTAGCCATTTGGGATATCAGAGGAATTGGTCACAGTTTGAGAAGGAGTAAAATCCAGATGAGATGGGGGAGGGAGGGTATTCCAGGCAGAGGGTATAGCTCAAAGATTTGCTGCAAGAGAGCATGTTGTGTGTACAAGGATATGCAAGTGATAGCTTTAGCTATCCAGTTTCTGTAAGTAGTCAGCACTTTGGGGTGCCTAGCTCTATGCTAGATGTTGGGTAATAGAGAAAAGAAGTGAAGAAAGTTTGTGATTTGTGTGGCTTATGTCTCAAAATTGTTTGAGTCAGCTGCTTGGAATGTGGAATGCAATTTTCCCACAGAAAACAATGATCTCCACAGTAGTTAGATTCCCAAGCCAGCCCATAAAAGCCTATGTAACCCATAATCTGAAGGGTAATTCTGTATTAATAATACTACAGATGCTAATGACCATGTGAAGCTGTGCTTCTGTGGGAAAATCCATTCAGTGTTTTAACCATGGTTTCCAGAAACATCCTCTTTCCCATTGAATATTCAGTACTGTGTGAAAAAATCCTTGCTTTGCCAACCCTACAGATGGTAATCTAGTAGTCCCAGGAACTTTCTCAGCTCCAGGTTATTACCTATGTCTTATGGAACTGGGGAGAGGATATAGCAGGGAGAGGAATGGAGATAGCCACTTTAGAAGAGAGAAGAGGGTATGAGGAAGAAAATTAGACAAGGAAATGACCAGTGATTTAGAAAGGAATAGGTTCCCCAGAGGCAATGGAGACAGGAATGAAAGCATAGCTGGGAAAGTACATCTTTGCCCAGGGTGGAAATGGGGAATTGCCTTAGTATAGTTTGTGCCATTATAATGGAATACCTGATAGTAGGTAATTTATAAAGAACAGAAATTTATTTATTATAGTTCTAGAATATGGGAAGTTCAACATCAAGGTTCTGGCAGTTTCAGTGTTTGGTTAGGGCCCAGTCTCTGTTTCCAAGATGGTGCCTTTAATGCTGTTTCCTCCAGAGGAGAGGAACACTATTCCTCACATGGCAGAAGAATGAAAGAGTAAAGAGAGAGGACCCACTCCCAAAAGCCCCTTTATAAAGGCATGAAGCCCACCCGTGTCGGCAAAGCTCTTATGTCCTAATCACTTTTTAAGGGCACTACCTCCCAATGTAGTTACATTGGCAATTGAATTTCAACATGAGTTTTGAAAGGGACAAACATTCATACCATAGGAATAAAGGAAGGAATTAGCACTTACTGAGTTCTAGCTTGCCTTATACAAATCTTTTGTTTTTTATCCTTAAAAGGAATGTTTCAGTATTCCTGTTTTCAGAGGGGGAAACTGAGGTGCAAAGAAGTTAAGAGACTTGTTCAGAGTCACACAAGTAGTAAGTAGAAGAGCTGGGATTCATAATCCAATCCCATGGAGTTCATACAGCACATATGTTTATTTGCAAGAAATAATTATAAGCTGGTAAGATCTTTTTGTTTTATTGTTGAGAAAATTGAGGCAAAAATGGTAAGAGTGATTGTTTCAAGGAACCACTACATAAATACAGCACCACTAGAACCATGGTATCCTGACTTTTAGCTCAGTACTGTTCATTACATGAAGTACTGACAGTAGGCAAGGTAATACTTTGGGCATCATGGGTAATATATGACCCTTCAAGCCATGACCTTACTGTTTAAGGATTTAAATGTCTTTTTCAAGTAGAGGAAGGTGACCTGTGGTGAGTGACAGAATAGAGGCATAAACACAGTAGTACATTGGAAGATGGAGACTATGATTCTGACTCGAGAGTTTGAGAAAGCTTGTGGAGGATATGGTAGTAGTATCTAGAGTTTGGCCTTGAAGGATTGAAAGCAAATGAAAGATAAACACACCTGCAGAGAACACATACATTCTAAGAAAAAAGTCAGCTTGAGCACATTGTAAGCAGAGAGTCTATTTATTGAACTTTAACTCTGTGTCAGGCACTGGGCTATGTGTTGTATATAAATTATCTCATTTACTCCTCACAGTAATCCTATGAAGAACAATTATTATCACCATTTTATAGATAAGGAAACTAAAACTCAAAATCAATTATTTGTCCAAGTCTACACACCTAATAAGGAGTAGAATCTGGGAGCTACACACTTAGTGTATATACTTATTCATTTAATTGTATGATTGTACATAGTATAGTGGAGATTGCTATGGACTGAATTATTGCACCCCTCCCCAAATTCATATGTTGAAGTCCTAACCCTCAACTCTCCGAACACTTTTGGAGATGGGACTTTTAGGAGGTAATTAGATATAGAAGAGGTCATGAGGGCAAGGTCCTCAAGATGGGATTAATGTCCTTATAAGAAGAGGCACCTGAGAGCTTATTCTCTCTCTCTCTCTGTCTCTCTCTCTGTCTCTCTCTGTCTCTCTCTCTCCCTGCCATATGAGGACTCAGTGAAAAGACAGCCATCTACAAGCCTGGAAGAGAGCCCTCATAAGAATCTGACCATGCTGGCACCTTAATTTTGGACTTCTAGCTTCCAGAACTCTATGGAAATAAATTTCTGTTATTTAAGTGACCCAGTCTGTGGTATTTTTGTCATGGCAGCCTGAGCTAACTAAGGCAGAGATGAAACTGGCAAGGTTGGCTACAGCCTTTTGTGGAGGGCTTTGCATGCTATGGTAAGGATTTTGGACTTTGCTCTTTGGCTCTCCAATACCAACTAAATATTTTTGGGGTGAGAAAGTGTGATTTGATTTAATTCTATGCAGTCCACTCTCTGCATGAAATCAATAGAGAACAATGAAAAGATATCTGGGTATAAATAAAATCAAGTACCAAAATGAGTGGGAGATGATGAATTCAATGGGTAGTTGGAGAAGAGAGAACACTGTAGTTGGCTAGATTTTCTGGGGCGGGCTTCATAGAGGAAGTAGAACTTAAGATGGGCCTAGTTAGGATTTGCATAGGGAGGAAAGGAAAAGCAAGTCATTCTAAGAGAAGGAAATGATATGTAGAAAGGCACAAAATGGGGTGAAGTTTGTGGGACACAATCCTGCTTGGCTGAAGCAGAGTGCAGTGTGAAAAAAGGTAGCAGAAGATATGTTGGAAATGTTACATAATGAGTTGCCTTGAGGACTGAGATAAGGATGCTGTCTTAGAGCCACATGATTATTTCACCTTTCATAAAGGTAAAGAACTTTCAGAAAGTAGCAGTGCTTGAGTTCTACATATTTATGTCGGTGCTAAACCCTGATTCCTATGTACTCAGTATTTTCCTGTTTGTGTATGTAGTCCCTGCCCTTGAAGAGCTTCCAATCTAGTTAAAGAGATTAAGTGGTCATGTTTGAAATGTCACAAGAATACGTGAAAATAATACATACAAACGAGTGCTGTATTTGAAGATGACTACAAGCTGAGGGCTATATAGCAAAGGCACTAATAAATTTGAAAGAGAGTTGGCTTGGAGTGGCTGGTGGAAGCTTTGTAGATGAAGAACTTGTGCTGAACTTTGAGGAATGGGTAAAAGTTGAAAAATGTAAGAATTAAAATGAGGAGCACAGTATGAGTAAATATGCAGAGGGAAAACTAATCATGGCTCCTTCAGGGGACAGTGAAGAGACCCCAGGGGCTATAGGGGATGATTTGTGTAAAGCGTTAGTGAGAGAGATGACTTTTAAAATGCTGATTGGAGCAAGCCTGTGGAGGGCCTTATATGTCAGCCTAAGAAGATTGGACTTTATGCTTTAGGCAATGGGGAGCCATAATACCATGGTTTAGCATCTTATCCCTCAGACAGATATTAGACTAAAGATTAATTATATCTTTATATATGTATCATATCACAGAGCACCAAGGGGTGGTATTTAACATTTCAGTATAAGTTAAGTGAGATCTTGAATCAAAAAGTAGAGGGAATGGTACTAGATGAGAAAAGGAATGAAAAAAAGCATCATTAATATTCATACCCTGTCACAGTCACAGTTGCGCTTCATTTCTTTGTTCTATTCTTAATCTACTTTAAATATTTTTAGCATTAACTACACGATGTAAAGGATTCTAATGAAAAGTTAGGACCACTGTGCACTTGGTGTCAAATTTTCCGACAAGATATGAATCCTCTTTAAATGGATCAGTTAAGAGGGAATGGTGCCTTTAAATCGTCATGGAAAGATGACTAGTACCAAATTGAGGGCAACTTAGGTGAATCACTATTATAAAAAATCCAATCTGTTCATACAGTAGCACACATTTCCTCTTCAAGATCAGTGAGGCATTAGAGGCTCAAGCAGAAATGCCTGGTGTTTTGATTGTGAGCCTACTCAATGATTTGGCCTGTCAATAGGTAGAGTAAGGCTGTGTCTACACAATGCTGATTTCTCTGTTTTATACTGGGAAAAACTGAGAACTTTGGCCCACTATCCAGGTATACCTGGGTACTTCTAAAGGCTTGATGCTGAGTAGGCAACATTTTTTTCAGGGTGTTTTTGCTTGTTTGTTTTAGCTAGAAGCTTGACATTGTGTAGACAAAATTCTGTTCATGATGAGAAAATTTACTATTCATAACTTTCTTATGGAATTTTTTTGTGAACTTTCAATCTTGGTAGAAATATACCATTATTTCGAAACTGCTGAAAATTCACTTTTGCTCCCTCTCATTCCATCCCATTCTCTTTAAATGCAGCTGTCTATTAAACAGGCAATGACATATTATTCAAAGGGAAAGGCATATACATACCCAGAACAACTCATTCTGTGGTCTGCTCACTAGGGGATTTATACCACTCTAGGAAATAGCATACTCTCTTCCTGTCTGATTTGTAAAGCACAGCATTTGGGGCTGTACTCTAGAAGTTGACAGATTTTCTGCATTATAGTTACAAGTTTTTACCTCTTAAAAAACATATACAGTGAAACCCTACATGGTGGTTCACAGAAATTCCTAACTCTGTGACTATTATCACTTTGTCTATTTCTACTTTGGGTGTCCAACCTCTTCCTCTTTACCTATACAAATATCACCATCAATTTAAGGCCCGACATGGATGCCCTCTTCTTTGGGAAGCTGAGACTATACCAAAGGGAAGAGATCTTGTCTCCCTTGGGACTGTCATATTGTTGACAACATTCGTAAGGTACTTGTCACACCTAGCCTTGTACCAGAGTAATTTGCTTATATTTTATCTGTCTTACAGAATAAATTCCCAACGGACAGAGACTGTGTCTCATATATCTTTATATCCTCCCCACCCCCAACACATACACACACACAAATCTATACAGGGTTGAGAACATAGCAGGCCCTCAGAAAATATTAATTGAATGAATTAACATATATATATATGTATATATATATTTAATTATAGACTTCTAAGAAGGGAAGCGACATCTTGGTGTTAGGCAAAGGTGGAACGTAGAAAGACTAATCAATCAGCTCAGGGCTTCTTGTACTGAATCCTTCTATGAAAGAGTTTGAGGAAACATAGCTGAATTGAAGGGTCAATATTGCTTTGAAAGAGCAGGGGAAACCTGATTTGGGGTAGAAAAATTTGTTACAATTGAGTTAACATTTATTGAGTCCATCTTTCATGCCAGGGACTATGTTAGTATTGAGGTTAGAGACATGAATAAGAGAATTCCTGTCTTTAAGATGCTCCCAGGCTGTTAATGTGGGATTAGGGGATTTGAGAAGTGTCAAGTAAAAAACAGGGAAAGCTGTTCTAGGTTACTGATACCTGTTAGACACTGGGGACAGCTAAAATGAGAGCAGATTCTTAAAGGTCCAGTTTCCTACCTTTCTGTTGCACATTCTTGGTTGCTTTTGATGACTTCAAAGGTACACTAAAGCAGGGCAAGAACTGTCAACTAGCTATCATAAGGTGATACACAGATTGGCCTTCTTGTCAGAAAAGTCACATTTTTTTCATCTGTCATGCCTTGGTATCTCTCCCTACCACCTGGTGCAATGTCCAGGATATAGCCAATACCCTCAAAGAATAGATAGGGCATTCTTATGACAGAAAAAAGCCAGAGAGGATAACATCTTAAGCCTATTTCTATTCTTGGATTTGGAAGCTTCCCTTGACCTACATGTACATACAACTAGGACCACAGGGCTTCACATGCACACACAAATATATCCCCCACATTCACATATAGTCTGACATACACATACACAGACATACACATGTGTGTGCACGTGCGCGCACGCACGCGCACACACACACACATTTGTACACTGGAAATTCCTGAACCCAGCCACTGGCTTCTGCTGCTTTCTGTTTTCCATGGAGTTTGGCAACAAGTTTATTGTATGAGTTTGAGTTCAATAGCCCATTTTCTGCCCCCCATCCCCAATTGGCACCTTGCTTCTAGAAGATTTAGAAATGTCAGTTTTTTCTAGGGATCTCCTCCCTGGGGTCTGAAAACTCATCCCAAGGGGGGCCAGGCACAACTTAATCTCTACTTCTTTAGCATTCTGTAGTTCCTTCTCAAGGAGGGCACTTTTACTTTTGTTATGGGAAAATGTTTAAAAGGAACACAAGGACAAACTAGATGCACTGACACTGGTTTGTGAACATGCAGATCTCTGTTCTTTTTATACCCCATAAAAAACTGAGCCTCAAGTCTTTCAGTGGTTTAGGTTTTGGGTTTTGCTTTATAGATTTGGGAAGATGGCAATGATTGCAAATCAAACTGACTGACAGCCTGATAACTGTTACTGTAGGAAGCATTCTACATGACTATCATTGGTGGGGGGTGGAATTTTTGTAGGATGCAAGTCTCTGGTAAGGATATCTTTAACAAGCAATGAGAATCACAAAACCCCTTTTACATGTCCAGGATTTATTGCATGTGAGACTGTTGAACTTGACATGTTTTATGAGGATCAATAATACAATTCAGATGCTTGCTGTATTTCAAACTAAATGGAACAATATTAATTCAAGCCATAAACAGCGCGAAGGAAACTCAAATGTCAAAGTTTTTGAAATGAGACATGAATCGAACAGATTCCCCTCTCCTCCCATACCAAACAGCATTTTAGCCATTTTTAATTAGAACTAGCTAAATATAGCTCTTATCTTCATAGATTAGGGATGTGGTTGACATTTTGCTAAACCTTTTAAAAAATACAGGCTTATTAATAAGTTATGTTAATTCCTGGAAAATAAGAAATTAAACGTTCATACTTTGAGCTGACCTAGTTTAGAGGTCCAAGTCAAAGAGAAAGTTAATGGAAAGCAACCAGGATTGGAGAAACACAGGGTTTGTTGCTGTCTTGGTAATAGCCTGAGATGAGAAGGAGAGAATGGAGGCGTCACCATGACAGGAGATTTTTGAGAAGTAATTATAGAACTAAAATAGCAACAAAGAGTCTCGATAAAGAAAATCAATCATAGTTGTATGAAGATCACCAAATATGTCACACTGGAAACACTGTGTTTTAGTTTTTGGAAGCTGAATTGTTATTGTTGAGCATCTACAACTGGCAGCTCACCTCATATGAGGGTCAGAACAGAAATCAGTTGTGTAACCACATCTTTGATTGGCCCGTCTGCTTGGTCTTTGTGTTTACCTGCTGTGAATTTCAAATACTGGCCATGAACTCCCAGCTTGGCCTGATCATGGAGGAGATGAAGATTATGGTTGACCTGAGCAGTCAAGCCACAGGGTGTTTACAGTTTTGACAGTGAGTGAAATGCAAAGGCTGCTATCTGAGGTGTCATTTGAGGTGGCAGGCAGGCTTAGTGAAAAGGAAGAGTGCTGATTTTCTGAACCAATCTCCCTAACATATTATGAAATACTGATCTCCATTCAAAAATTTAAGCCATGCCTTTCTATAAGCTGTTTTTCCCTTTACCTTTTTTTCTTCTTCCTCAGAACAGTGCTTAGGAAGAGTGCTTTTGAAGGAGATTTAATTTTTCACTTTGATTCTCTGAGGGTTAGGGAGTGTGTAAACAGTATAAAATTTTTCCATGCTATTGGGTATTTTAAAAATGTATCATTAGAACTTGTATTATAACCTTCTTCCTCTCTTCTTTCTTTCACCATCCACCAGCTAGAGATTAATTAAACATTTGAAGGGAAGAAGTTCATTTAGTTTATAAATGTTTTTATTCCATAAGTGATATTTAAATATTGTAGAAAAATCAGATAATACAAGTAAGCTAAAACAAGGGGAAAATGATGATCATCCTTAATGGGTACCCAGAGATAAAAATTTCATTGTACTCTATATTTTATGCATATATGTATTGATGTATTTGTATGTATAAATGTAGACTATAATAAATAATATATAATATATAGTATAATAAAATATAAACTATATTGTAATACACACAAGTTGTGTATGTGTGTATATATCATGTTTTACTATTTTTTAAAGAGAACATGCTATTTTATAATCTGTTGTCTTGTGTGTTTTAATTTAGTAATTGGGCTTATAGTACAAATAATGCACATTTCTCTCAGCTGCACATTCTTGTTCTCCTTTCCATGTAGCCCAGTCATATATTCAACAGGTGTGCACCAATACAGGTGTACTAGCTTTTTGCAGCCAAGGTCTGTTCTTTTGAGGCTGCTGAATATTTTGATTGATTAGTGCCCATGCCCTATTGTTTGCTAAATATTTGAATACTACCTCTGAATGTTGTAGGGAATCTTAAGTTGCTAGAAAATATCATGCCGCAGTTAGAATTAGCCTTCAGATAGCCAAGCAAAAACCTTCCATGTGCCATAAGTCCATTTGAGATGTGGATGTGTAGGTCTTCCTGCCCTACAGGGTAGTTAAATGGTTATGTCACACAGGCAAGCAAAGGTAACAATGCTGCTGTTCATTATTATGTTAATTACCAAATGAATAGTGTAATCAAGGAGATACTAGAATTCAGAAGCCTGGAATAGTCAGAGAAGGCTTCACATAGGAGAAAAAAATTGAGATAAAAGAAGGAGAATGTAATTCAAGTGAATGGAATAAGAAAAGAGTATGATGTATTTGGGAAACTGCAAGAAGATTAGTTTTGCGTTTAGAGTCATTCTCAATCCTTCTCTTGCTCTGTAAGCATTTTGACTCTTGCAACTGTTTTTCATGAGCTTCCTCAGCAAAGGCTTATGGTTAGATTTGACCAATAGGAGACACTGGTCGGAGATTAGAGGGGAGGAGAGATACAGAAGCAGTGGTATTCCATCTATAACCCCACCTCCAACCCTCACATTCTGTATCTGTTTGAGTCCCAGGCACTTGGCAATGTCTCCTCTGTGGTTCCAGTTCTTACTGGGAAGCTCCAGGGTCCCAGCTTCAGTTGAGTGGCTCTTCCTCCAAAGTTCCAGTTCCTTCCTTGTAGTCGTGGATCCTGGTTCCCAGGCTCTGATAGTATTATCTCCTGTCTTTTTCCCTCAGCCTTATGGGTAGTAGCAGCTTCTTGCAGTTACTAACCTCTATGTTGCCTCAGCTTTCCCCCATTTGCTCTTTCTGTTGTTCTAACACTTTTGGAACTTTTTCCTGTATTATATTCCCTTTATTGAGCCATCTGGAGTGGTTTATGACCCATATATGGGTGGATTATATGAGTGGTCAGAATTTTCAGATTTGATTAAGATAAGGATCTTGAGATAGGAAGTTTCCTGGATTCTCCGGGCGAGTTCAGTGCAATCACAAGGTCCTCATCAATGAAAGGAGAAGACAGGAGAGTTAGAGCCAGAGAAAGAGATTTGAAGATGCTATCTGCAGGTTTCAAAGATGGAGGAAGGGGCCATAAGCCAAAGAATTCAGGTATCTCTAGAAGCTGGGAATGGCAAGGGAATGATTCCTTCTTAGAGTCTCCAAAAGTAATATAGCCAGGCCAATATTTTCATTTTAGCCCCATGAGACCTATTTCAGATCTCTGACCTCTATAAAATAATAAATTAGTATTTTTTTTAAGACACTAAGACTGTAGTCATTTGTCATAGCAGCAGTAGGAAGCTGCTATACCTACCTTTAGGACTTAGTTCAGGTATCACTTTCTCCTCAATTTTTATTTTAATTTCAGAGTATTATGGGGGTACAGATGTTTAGGCTATATAAATTGCCTTTGCACAGCCTGAATCAGAGCTACAAGCATGCCCATCCCCCAGACAACGTGTACCACATCCCTTAGGTGTAAATTTACCCATCCCTTCCTCCCTGCTCCCACCTGCCTGAAACAATATGAATGTTACTTCCAATATGCACATATTAGTGTTGACTGACTAGTACCAGTTTAATGATGAGTACATGTGGTGTTTGTTTTTCCATTCTTGTGATACTATGAAGAGTGGGCTCCAGCTCCATCCAGGATAATACAAGAGGTAGTTCACCATTTTTATAGCTAAGTAGTACTCCATGGTATTAAATATACCATATTTTATTTACTCATATAGTAGTACTCCATGGTATTAAATATACCATATTTTATTTACTCAATCTACTCATATATTGATGGGCACTTGGGTTATTTCTACATCTTTGAAACTGTGAATTGTACTACTATAAACACTCAAGTGCAGATGTCTTTTTTATAGAATGTCTTTTTTTTTTTCCTTTGGGTAGATATCCAGTAGCAGGATTGCTAGATCAAATGGTTCTATTTGAGTTCTTTGAAGTGTCTCCATACGACTTTCCATAGAGATTGTACTAGTCTGCAGTCCCATGAGCAGTGTATGAGTGTTCCTATCTCTCCACATCCACACCAACGTTTTTGGGGGACTTTTTGATAAAAGCCATTCTCACTGGAGTTAACTGATATTGTGATTTTGATTTGCATTTCCCTTACGGAGATGCTGAACATTTTTTCATATATTTCTTGGCCATTACTCTATCTTGTTTTGAAAAGTTTCTGTTCATGTCCTTTGCCCAATTTTTAATGGGGTTGTTTGATTTTTTTTGCTGATTTTCCTGAGTTCTATAGAATCTAGTTATCAGCCCTTTGTTGGATGTATAGCACGTTAAATTCCTAGATATCCCTTACTCCCATTCTGTAGGTTGTCTGTTTGCTCTCAGGAGCCATACTAACCATGTTTGAATTTAAGCTCTGTTATTTACTAACTGTGAGATCTTGGGCAAGTTGCTTAGCTATTCTCTGTTTCCTAATCTGTAAAATTGGAATAATGATAGTACCTACCACATAGGGTTGTTGTGAGATTGAAAGAGATGTAAAGTGTCTAATAGTGCCTGGCTCATAGAATGCTTTCAATAAATGTTATCTATTATTAATCACCATAGGTTTCCATGTTATGTTAAATTCCTAGATATCCCTAACTCCCGTTATTATTCCTTATGGAAGAGTGGTGTATTACTGATAATCACAAGTATTTACTTCCTGAGCACAATTCAGTTTTCTGATCTTAAATTTCCTCAATCATAAAATGGGAATAATTATAACACCTCCTTCATAGTGGTATTCATGGGGATTAAGCGCGCACACACACGCACACACACAAAACATGTAAAGCACTTAGCAGTGTGTGGCATTGTAAATTTTTTTTCCTCAATCGCCACCACCACTACTCTAAATTTTCAATATGTGTTGGCTCTTAGGATTATTTGTTCAATTAACAAATATTTATTGTGCACTTTCTATGTACTCAGTACTGTGGTAGGTGCTAGGGATACAGTGGTAAACAGTATTATCAAGTTAACACTAAAACTGCCAGCATGGAGCTTACATTATAGGAGGAAATAGAGATGTAGTGATAATTGCTATGGAGAAAAATGGAGAGATAGAGAGTGGACATGTAAGTACCTTCCAAAGACCTTGAATGACTATGACATTGGAATATGTTGATGAAGGGACAAAGAAAGGACTGGTTTGGCAGATTACAGCATTGGTCATTTGTGCTGGGTGCTGCATTTGAAGCCAGGAATGGCAGATGATCAAAAAGGCTAGAGGGTGCTGACTACAGTTTGGACAACTGCAGCATCATTTGGCAGCAGGCCCCATTGACAATTAACCGAAGGGAACAGTGAGGCAAATAGAGATAATGTACTTTCTTTGTGAAAATCTGAGGATGTATTAGACTTCTTACATTTTTTTTGCCTTTTCTAGAAAAAAACTTTTCCAAATATTCGTGTTTTTTAAGCCTCATGGAACTAGTTATTGCCCTTTATAAGCCCTTAGAATGACTACTAGAGTGCTTCCTAGAGGTTTTATGAAATGTGTGGATCATTATGGGACTTCATTTATTCCACATATGAAACATGCTGATGGTACTTTCAAAAAAATGTAACTAATAGCTAGCTAATAAACATTCTTATTTTGTAATGCTGCCTGATGAGTATTAGATTTGAAGATAACTGGTCCCTAACTGTAGCAGTACTTCTCTTTTCATATTTACAAAAGTAGCCTCGTTACTAAATATATACTAAATATGTTCTCTTTTAGATTCACATAGAGGCATTGACTTCTGCCTTCTACCAGAGGAGCTAAATCCTTGTAGATCTGCCCAATGTGTCAAAGGGAAGTCCAGAATAATTAAAGGCATTCAAAATTTAAACTAGACTTGAGTTTGATAGCCACTTGAGGATTTTACAGGAAAACAGTACTGACAATTAGGAAAGAGTGACAATGAGGATAAATGATTTCTAGATCACATTCAGTAGGAACAACTCAATTGTATCACTATTTTACATCAAGCTTAACTATCATTCAGATAATAGATATTGAGGGCTAAGGTGTCACTAAACTGCCATTCAATACATTCTTATCTCAGGTATTTAAAAATTTCCATAGAAAATATCCTCATTTTGATAGAACAAGAAAGAATAGTGACATTGCGTTTGACATTTTAGAAAATTAAGTAACGGGAATGCCTTGACAGATGAACGAAGCAGCATGTGACATTCCACTGGGAGGTGGTATTAAGACAGACTTGTATTCAGCTAGACAATGAAATCTTGTTAGATAACTGGGCCCAAGTTATTAGGAAGGATTAAGAATTAAGTTCCAAATCTCAGGAGAGGAACTAGCAAGAATTCAATTTTAAATACCAAGATATGCCATATTTATTGAATGCCTATGCTGCCCCAGACACTGGACTAGACACTTGAGAAATAGTGGGGAATACTAGCCTTGTCCTTTATGAGCTCTCTACCCAGAGAGAGATATATAAATATTTAGTATAAAAAAGACTATGCTAGAAGAACCAGGTGCTGTGGGAACACATAGGAGGGGAGCTAAAGCAAAATTGGGGGAGGAATGGCTAAGCTGATACCTTACAAGCAGGAATTAGTGAAGGAAGTATAGGTAAGGGAGATCCATGATCCTGAAGGATTTGGCTTAGTATCAGATTGGTTCCAGGGCAATGACTACAAGTTGAAACATTCTGATCTGTGGTCATCTGTCTTTGTACTCACAGCTTCCTCTGTACTCAGATGTTATGCCAACCATTTTTCTTTCTGTGAATGATCAAAGCAATTTTTGCTTATATTGAAAACTTCATTGATAAATTTCCTTCCTATGCTTTTAATTAAAATCCAGTCAATCTCTTTAGAGATGTGTGTGTATGTGTGTACCTGTAATGTTTTGAAACCATTTGAAAGTAAGTTCCAGACATCATAACATGGTACCTCTAAATACTTACGCATCTTTTAAGAATAAGGACATTCTCCCATTCTCATAATTATAATGCCATTGTTGTACCTAAAAAATTACAATAACTCTCATAATGTCATCTCATACACAGTATATTCATATTTCCTCAATTGTTCCAAAAATGTATTTTATAGCTGTCTTTCCAACCAGGATTCTATCTAGAACCATACATTGCCTTTGGTTGTTATGTCTGTTACCTTTTTTTTTAAAAATCTAGAAGTCAATCCTTTGCTTTTCTTTGTGTTTTCTTTCCATGATTTTGACTACTG
Source organism: Lepilemur ruficaudatus (assembly GCA_963574885.1). Taxonomy (NCBI): domain Eukaryota; kingdom Metazoa; phylum Chordata; class Mammalia; order Primates; family Lepilemuridae; genus Lepilemur; species Lepilemur ruficaudatus. The sequence continues at coordinate 27,885 of CAUYRT010069584.1, forward strand.
AAGAGACTGGGAATATTATTTTTTAAAATAAATCACCTTTTGATTTGCCTAATTTTATTTGTAGTTTCATTGAATTTAATCCTATGTTCCTTATATTTCTGTAAACTGGAAATTAGAGCTAAAACTTATTGGATTCAGGTTAAACATTTTTTTGTGGGGAGTAATCCATAGGTGAGGCTGTGTGTTGCATATTGTATTACATTGAAAGACATGATATGGGTTGACTCTGAACCCAGTCAATGGATCACTGGATTAACATGATATCTTGGTTAAGATTTTTTTTATTTCAAAATTTTTACAGGGGTACAAATGTTTAGGTTACATATATTGCATTTGCACCACCCAAGGTGGAGCTACAAATGTGCCCATCCCAGATAGTGCACACTGCATCCATTAGGCCTCCCCCCTCCCACCTGCTTGATCCCCGATGAATGTTACTTCCATACGTGCACATATGTGATCAATTAGCACCAATTTTATGGTGAGTACATGTGATGCTTGTTTTTCCATTCCTGTGATACTTCACTTAGTAGAATGGCCTCCAGCTTCATCCAGAATAATACAAGGTTAAGATTATGACTGTGAACTTGCTCTGTTGAAAAGTTAACCTTTTTCCACTTTTCAGGTAGCCATCCCTGGGGGTAATACTTTGGCACTGCGTGAATATTGAGTTCCCATCTACCTATCACCCAAAAGTTTTCGTTTTCCCTGATGGTTCTTACCCAAGTCATTGACCTAAATGGGCATTTCACCATTGCCTACTCTTATGTATTTTGAAGGGAGGCAGTGGTTTTGCTAAAACCGCTTGGTTCAGAGGCTTATCAACTTGCTGTATCAGATTACACCTGCATACAATGAAATAGTTTTTCCATTTAACAAATCAGCCAACCATACCTTCTCATCACTATTGATTGTGGTAGTTCAGTGGTAATTGATGAAGGTACAGTCATTAAATCATTGTAAATAGGATCTGAGTCAATACTTTGGGGTATAGTTGTAAAAAAGAAATATTGTTAGAATGGGGGTGGTAGCAGGAACACGAAAGTCAGGACTTGGCTGGTGCTAGAAGGGTCACTGAAACAAGGAATATGGCAGGAGGAACAAGGTAGAAAATTATGTCAGAACTAAACCAGAGTTAGATTTTATGCTGAGTCTGAAAGTTAGCTAGACCATGGGACATAGACTCAAATACCTATAGATAATGAGAGGAAAAGGGAGTGAACCAAGAAAGGTGTAAGGAAGAAATAGGAGTGGTGGGGCCTATGAAAGAAACAGAGTTTATATCTTATCCAAAGAGGGCTTCTACTATGCAGCAACAGCTCACTGTAATGTGGAAAATGGATCTAGTGTTGCCAGATCTTTCGATATTGCAAGAAAAGTTAGAAATTTGAATTATGAAGTAAAACAAATCCAAGAGTAAATTAAAAATATGTACAGTGTAACAAATCTGTTTGTGGGCTTCATTTGTCTTGTTGGTCATAAAATTTTTCAAAATTTGTTCTGAAAATCCTTAAATTTATATTTACTAAAATCAGAAACTAAGTGGATATATTGGGATACCTACTTTGTATAGAGAAGGAATGCAGAGCCCAGAAACCAGGTAGTGCCTAATAACCAGGGATACTTACCAGCCAACTCTGATCCTGACATAGTGCTTTCATGTTTGTTTATACAGCCTGTCTTCTGATTTGATTTTAAGTTCTTTGAGCTTAGACACTTTGTCTTTATGCCCACAGCTTTTTGCATGGTATTGTCCATATACTTGGTCCTCAGTAAAAGGATGATGATGATAATAATGATAATGACAATGATGATGATGATTTCTATCTAACAAAAATCAAAGTAAGTCACTTCATATTTTTCTCATCACAGATAAGTGAGAATGATGAATTCTCCACATAGAATAAAACAGCGCAGAGTTTATCTGCAAACTTATGTTGTCATTTAATGTTATTTTCAACAAAGCATTTATAAAATTCATGGCTACAGCTGTCTCACATTATTATGTTCTCTCTTGCAAATTTTCTTAACAAGCTATTCTTCATTTTTATATTGTAATGTTTGAGAAAGTAATGAATAAGATAATCAGAAATCCATGTAGTTGGGGGAAAGACACATACATATATATTTTATTCATATTTGAAGAGTAGTACTTAAATGATAATGCACTAACTCTATCATAACATCACGAAAATTTATATTATCTGCCTGGTCCAGCTTCATTTTCTGGAAAAATAAGTTCTTAAATATGTCACATCTATCAACCTGACTTCCAAAGTTACAAATCTAGACTAGAAATGGGAGTTTTTCTTTGTTCCATTTTCTCCCAAGCACTCTCTGATATCTCTCTCCTTCTCTCTCTCTTTGTCTCTCTGTCTCTCTCTCTCTCTCTCTTACTCTCCAAACAAATACCATTTTAAGGAAAAAAGGGCATAAAAGGGGATGTCTAAATATAAGTGCTAAAGGAAAATTATGTATTTTAAAACTTTGCTAGGAATAACTCTGTTTAAATGAGTAGCTCACTAAATCCATAGCAATAAATTTTTAATGGTGGCACTTTAGCAGAAATATTTTTTGTTAATAATTACATTTATTAAATGTCTTTTTTGTGCCAAGCATTGTAAAATACAGTTTTAATACAAAGTACCAAATTGTTGTTTCTAATTTTGACTTCAACCTGAAGAAAGAAAATAGTATTAGTCCCACATATAGATGAGGAAACTGAGGCTCATAGAATTTAAGTAACCTGTTCAATGCCATGTATCTAGTAAGTAGTATATGTGGGATTAGTGCCTATGTCTTCTGCTCCAACGCCTATGTTCTTGCCTTATACCATAGTCCCTCTGCCATACATAACTGTTGTTATATAACAGTCTTGAAGAAAATAGAGATTACATAACCATGCTATATAATAATGTAGACTGAACCTCCAATTGAAATATATATGAGTTCTGCATTGAGAATGGCATAATATAGAACCATAATGTCCTCGGATCCTTAGTTTGAAAAAGGAAAAGCCAAAATCTTGCTTTTCGTTGACTTTGGTTGGTTGACTAGATAGTTCTCTATTTGTTTTTTTAATCCATGCTCATAATCTCTGTCTTTTAATTTGTGTATTTAGGCCCTTGACATTCAAAGTAACTATTTCTATAGTTAGATTAATAGCTACCATATTTGTTAATATTTTCTGTTAGTTGTCCTTGTTTTTCTGTCCCTAGTTTTGTCTTTCACTCTTTTCCTGTCTTTTGTGGTTTTAATTGAGCATTTTATCTGCTTCCATTTTCTCTCCTTTCTTAGCCTATCAGTTATACTTATTTTTTGTTTGTACCATTTTTTTTTAAGAGACAGGGTCTCGCTTTGTTGCCTAGGTTGTAATGCAATGGCCCGATCATAGCTCACTGTACCTTGACTTCCGTGGCTCAAGCAATCCTCCTACGTCAGCCTCCTGAGTAGGTGGGACTACAGGTTCCCACCATCATGCTTGGCTAATTAAAAAATATTTTTTTCTATTTTGGGTAGGGACAGGGTCTTGCTAAGTTTCCCAGGCTGGTCTTGAATTTCTGGCCTTAAGTGACTCTTTTGCCTTGGCCTCTAAAAGTTTTGAGACAACAGGCATGAACCACTGTGCCAGGCATTGCTTTTACATTTTTAAAGTTGTTGTCATAGTTTGCAATATGCATTTATGACTGATCCAAGTCTACTTTCAAATAACTCTATACAGGTATACAGTGAGTACCTTATAACAAAATAATCCTAATTCTTCCCTCCTGTTCCTTTTATCATTGCTGTCATTCATTTCAGCTGTATAAGCATACATAAGCTTATATATCTATGTATGCATATAAAATCAAATACTTTGTTGCTAATATTACTTTGTTCACAGTTATTCTGGTAGATCAAGTAAAAATAAGAAAAAAGTTTTAATTTTTACTTATTTCTTCTTTGATAGTCTTCCTTTCTTTGTGTAGATCTGAATTTCTGACCTATATTATTTTCCTTCTCTATAAAGAACTTCTTTTAATATTTCTTACAAGGCAGGTTGCCAGTGACAAATTCCCTTATTTGCTGTTTGTCTTAGAAAGTCTTTATTTATTCTTCATTTCTGAAGAATAATTTCACAGGGTACAGAATTCTAGGTTGTTGGGTTCTTTTTTCTTTTCTTTGAACATTTTAAATATTTCACTTCACTCTCTTCTTGCTTGCATGGTTTCTGAGGAGAAGTCAGATGTTATTCTTAGGTAAGGTGTTTTTCCCTATGGCTTATTTCAGGATTTTTTTCTTTATCTTTGATTTTCTGTAGTTTGAAAATTATATGTTTACGGGTAGTTTTTGGGCATTGTCCTGACTGGTGTTCTCTGAGCATCCTAGATCTGTGGTTTGGTATCTGACATTAAATTGGGGAAAATTCTCAGTCTTTATTATTTCAAATATTTCTTCAGTTTCTGTCTCTCTTCTCCTTTTGGTATTCCCATTACACATACAATACACCTGTTGTGTAATAGTTGTCCCTCAGTCCTTGGGTATTCTATTTTATTCAGGCTTTGTTTTTTTGTTTTTTAGTTTTGGAAGTTTCTATTGCTATATCCTTAAGCATAGAGTTTTTTCCTCAGCTGTGTCCAGTCTACTGATTAGCCTATCAAAGGCCTTCTTTATGTCTGTTATAATATTTTTTTTCTTTTAATCTCTAGAATTTCTTTTTGGTTTTCTCTTAGAATTTCCATCTCTTTTTTTTCATTGCCTATCTGTTCTTGCATGCTGTCTATTTTATCCATTAGAGCCCTTAGCATATCATCATAGGTGTTTTAAATTCTTGGTCTGATAATTACAACATCCCTGCTGTGTCTGGTTCTGATGTTTATGCTCTTTTCAAATTGTAATTTTTGCCTTTTAGTATGTCTTGTAATTTTTTCTTGATAGCCAGACATGATACACTGTGTAAAAGGAACTGCTGTAAATAGACCTTTAATAACAGGGTGGTAAGGTGTGGGGGAGGAGAAGCATTCCATAGTACTGTGATTAGGTTTCCGTCTTTCACTGAGCCTGTGCCTCTGAACTGTGAAGTTTACAAGTGCTTCTCAGTCCTTTAGGTGGGACACGATGGCTAGAGTGGGCTAGAGTTGGGTATTTCCCTTCCCCCAGGTCAGTTGGGCTCTGATAAAATCTCAGCAGGGTAGGCTCTGGTTAAGTAGATTCTCCTGAGGGTAGATCTTTTTAAGAATAACAGAGTACTTGGCATTTTTTAAAATGGTTCCTTTTCCCCTTCACCTGCTGAAAGCACAAGGAGATTTTTCTCTGATATTTATTATGAGACCCTGGTCTAGCTCCTAGAGGTAAAACTCACAAAAGTGTAGGCACTCCTATGACTGGGTATCCCTGGAATTTTCCACTTGTAGACTTGTCAACTCTGAGCCTCTAGCAATTCATCGATTACCATTCAGGTTTTTCTATTCTGGCACTGGTTCTCAGAGGTTTCTGCTCATGAGTCTCTGCTTTGGTAAGCTATGACTCCCTGTATTCACTTGTCTGTCTCTCCAATCTTGGGGACAGTGGTTTGCCCTGTGTCATTACCTCTTTTATGAATCTAAGAATTGTTGATTTTTCAGTCTACTCATCTTTTTACATGTTGTTAGGATAGAGTGGTGACTTCTAAGTTCCTTACCTGTGGAACTGGAAATGGGAAGGCCACCTTACAGATGGGACAAAAGTATTTGTGAGTGAAACCTCATTATCCATATTTCTGGGATACACTGTGATTTTTAACACATGTATACATTGTGTAATGATAAAATCGGGGTAATAAGCATATCTACCACCTTAAATAGTTATTATTTCTTTGTAGTGGGACTGTTCAAACTTCTCTTTTCCAGCAAATTTGAGATATTCAATACTTTATTGTTAACTATAGTCACCCCACTGTGCGATAGAACACCAGGACTTATTCTTCATTTCTAATCATAACTTTGTACTCATTGACCTCCCTCCCCCCATCTGCCTTACCCCGAGCTCCCGGACTCTGGTAAACACTGTTCTATTCACTATTTCTGTGAGATCAGTTTTTTAGAATCTACATATGAGTGAGATCATGAGGTGTTTGTCTTTCTGTGTCTGCCTTATTTTACTCAACATAATGTCCTCTAGATTCATCTATATTGTGGCAAATTACATAATTTCATTCTTTTGTTCTGGCCGAATAGTATTCCATTGTGTATATCTACCACATTTTTTGATCCATTCATCTGTTGATGGACACTTAGGCTGATTCCATATCCTGGCTATTGTTAATAGTGCTGCAATAAACATGGGAATGCAGATATTTTTTCAACATACTGATTTCATTTCCTTTGGATATATACCCACCAGTGGAATTGCTGGATCATATGGTGGTTCTGTTTTATATTTTTTGAGGAACTTCCCTACAGTTTTTCACAATAGCTGTACTAATTTACATTCCCATCAATAGCATGTGTTTCCTATTCTCCCCACCCTTGCTGACACTTATCTTTTGTCTTTTTGATAATACTCTAACTGGAAGGAGGTAATATTTCATTGTGGTTTTGATTTCCCTTTCTGGGATGATAAATAATGTTGGGCATTTTTTTTATATACCTGTTGGCCATTTGTATTTTTTCTTTAGAGAAATATCTCTTAAGATCTTTTGCCCATTTTTAAAATCAGATTAGTTGCTTTTTGCTGTTGAGTTGTTTGAGTTCCTATATTAACCCCTTCTCTGATGTATACTTTGCAAATGCTTTCTCCAATTCCATAGTTGCCTCTTTGCTTTGTTGCTTCTTTTGCTGTGCAAAAACTTTTTAGTTTGATCTTATTTGTATATTTTTGGTTTTTATTTTCTGTACTTTTGAGATCATATCCAAAAAATTCTTGCCAAGTCCAGTGTCATGATGAATTTCCACTATGTTTTCTTTTAATAGGTTCATAACATTTGGTCTTACATTTGGGTCATTAATCCATTTCATGTTGATTTTTGTATATGAGAAAAGATGGGGGTCCAGTTTCATTCTTCTGCATGTGGATATCTAATTTTCCCAGCACCATTTATTAAAGAAACTTTCCTTTCCCCAGTGTTTGTTCTTAGCACCTTTGTAAAAAACCAGTTGGATATAGATACATTGATTTTTTTGCTGCTTTCTCTACTCTGTTTCACTGGTCTATGTGTCTTTTTTTATTCCAATACCATGACGTTTTGGTCATTGTAGTTTTGTAGTATATTTTGAAGTCATGTAGTATGATGTCTCCAGTTTCGTTTCATTTGTTTGTTTCGTTTTGTTTTTACTCAGAATTGCTTTAGCTATTCAGGATCTTTTGTAGGGTTGTTTTTTTCTATTTCTGTGAAGAATGTCTCTGGTATTTTGATAAGGATTGCATTGAATCTGTAGATCCCTCTGGGTAGTATGGACATTTTAACAATATTACTTCTTTCAATCCATAAACACAGGATATATTTCCATTTATTTGTGCCTTCAATTTTTTTCATCATTGTTTTATAGTTTTAAGTGTAGAAATCTTTCACCTCTTTGGTTCAATTTATTCCTAGGTATCTTATTTTTTTGCAGCTATTGTAAATTGGTTTGTTTTCCTGGTTTGTCAGATAGTTCACTATTAGCGTATAGAAATACTACTGGTTTTTATATGTTGATTTTGTATCCTGACACCTTACTGAATTTATATATTATAACAGATTTTTGATGTCTTTAGGGGTTCTATATATAAGATTATATCATTTTAAAATTCCTGCTATTACATTTTAAAGAGTGGGGGGAAAGGGAGGAGGAGGGGAGGTAAGAACCAGCTTATCAGGTACAATGAACATTATTCGGATGATGGGCACACTTAAAGCCCTGACTGAAGCATTATAAAAGGTATCTATGTAACAAAAACATTTGGATTCCCTTAATATTTTCAGATAAATAAAGATTATGTCATTTGCAAACAGGGACACTTTAACTTCCTCCTCTCTAATTTTGAATTCCTTTTCTTAAATTTTATTTTTTCTCTACCCAATTGCTCTGGCTAGGACTTCCAGTGCTATGTTGAATAGAATTGGTGAAAGTGGACATTCTAGTCTTGTTCCAGATCTTAGAGAAAAGTTTTTAACTTTTTCCCATTTAGTATGATGTTAACTGTGGGTTTATCTTATATGGCTTATTTATTTATTTATTTGTTTATTTTTATTTCAGAGCATTACAGGGGTACAAATGCTTTGGTTACATAAATTGCCTTTGCACCACCCTAGTCAGAGCTCCAAGTATGTCCATTCCCCAGACAGCATGCACCACATCCCTTAGGTATGAATTTATCCATCCTCTCCTCCCCCCTCCCACCTGCCTGACACCCTATGACTGTTACTTCCCATATGTGCATATTACTGTTGATTGATCAGTACCAATTTAATGGTGAATACATGTGGCTTTTGTTTTTCCATTCTTGCGATACTTTTCTTAGAAGAATGGGCTCTGTCTCCATCCAGGGTAATACAATAGGTAGTTCACCATTTTTTTATGGCTGAGTAGTAATCCATGGTATACATATACCATGTTTTATTAATCCACTCATGTATTGATGGGCACTTGGGTTGTTTCCACATCTTTGAAATTGTGAATTGTGCTACTATAAACATTTGAGTACAGATGTCTTTTTTTATAGAATGTCTTTTTTCCTTTGGGTAGATACCCATTAGTGGGATTGCTGGATCAAATAGTAGTTCTACAAATCGATTGACTATGGGCAATGTTGTAAAAGGACACAAATTCTGAATCAACACGTGGTGCGAAAGGTTATATCTAAACTGGTTGTGGGCACTTAATAGGTGTAATCAAAACAAGTTGTGTAGGGGCATTTTATGTTTGGCAGATCTTGTGGATTAGAAATTGGTTTATGATTAGGGTCAAGAAACAGGGCAAGAGTACAAGGAGGCAGGCTTTGATGAGAACTGATAATTCTAATCAGGTACCAAGGCAAATGAGGCCCTTCCTTTTAAATCTGGCCTACATTGTCCTTACCAGCTCAGACATAGAAGTAGATCTTTTTCCGAAAGCATCAGAGGCTGTGTTCTCTTTTACCTAGCATCCCTTTATGTTTTTATCTAAGGGTAGTGCTATGTTCTCTGGTGAACTTTAGCTTCCTTTCCTGTGATTATGGTGTGAGTTCTTACAAGCAGTTATTGGTCAGGTCTTAATAAATTCATGCCCATAGCTTTTGAGTGCAGCAGGGAAGAATAACAAATTCTCAGATTATACTTTTTTACTTTAATTAATTATGAATATGCTATTCTTTCTTTCATTAGTTATGGTTTGACAAAAGTCTTATGGAGAACAATAAATAAAAATGGTATTTTTCATTGCAAAATGTCTAATTGTCACATCCTTGTATTTACTGCCAGGGACTAAACTGAGTTAAACCATAAGCAAGCCCTGACTTAAATAAATGAAAATATGACCAGAATGATAAATAATACTGTATTAGTTTCTTATTGCTGGTGTAGCAAATTACTACACATTAATGGCTTAAAACAGCACAAATGTGTTACTTTACAGTTCTTGAGTTCAGAAGACTGATACATGTCTACTGGACTAAAATCCAGTTATCAGCAGGGTTGTATTCTTTTTGGAAGCTCTGGAGGAGACTGTGTACCTTGCCTATTCCAGTGTCTAGAGGCTTCCTGCCTTCCTTGACTCACTGTCTGTCCCCTTCCAGCAATTGTATCACTCTGACCTCTCTGTTGTCATATTTCATTCCCTGACTCTTCTGTCTCCCTCTTTCCCTTGTGGTTACTTTGGGCCCATCTAGATATTTCATGATACTGGCTCCATCTCAAGATCCTGAATTTAATCACATCCTCAATGTCCCTTTTGTTGTATAAGGTAACATAGTCATAAGTTCTGGGTGTTAGGGCATGGACATCTTGGGAGTAGTCATTATTCTGCATATCACAAATAAATTTGGCAATTGTTTTTTCTTGCCCCTACAGGCACAAGTACTTGCCTGTAGTCCTGGCTACTCAGAAAGTTTAGGCAGGATAATCGTTTGAGCCTAGGAGTTCTGGGTTAGCTACAGTTTGTTATGCAATCGGGTATCCACACTAAGTTTGGCACTGATACAGTGACCTCCCAGGAGACGTCAACCACCAGGTTGCCCAAGAAGGGGCAAATTAGCCCAGGCCAGAAATGGAGCAGCTCAAAACTCTCATGCTGATCAGTAGTGGAATGGCAACTGTGAATAGTCACTACACTCCAGCCTGGGCAACATTGCAAGAAACCATGTCTGCAAAAATAATTAAGTCATCTTTGAAAGCTAAAGTATATATTGCTATTTATTTTCATTGTGATATCGAATCATGTTCTCATGGGGGAAAAAAAAAACTCTTAGTAATCCTAATATTCCCTCCACAGACATCATTTCCTTATTACTGAAATTAATTTTTCCATTTAAATCCTACAGGCAGTTGATCAAATAGTTACGATCTTTTACCCTTCTTTCAAAAAATACACACATTATAATTACCCAGTTGTATCCCATTGAAACCATTTATGCTAGCATTTCAGAAGTTTAGAGAAACTCTAATAATCTGAATAATCTCAGGAGATTTTGGGTTCTTCTGAAGGTGCTCACTTGCAGGGATAGTTGTTGAATTAGATCTTCATGCAGAGGGACAATCACTGGAGGTTTTTTTTTTTTTGGCTATTTTGTTCTGCCCCTTCTCAGGATACTTTTTAAGACAAGGTAAATAGACTAGCATTTGTCTAGCACAATGAAGGTATTATTTTCTCTTCAAGTGTATTTACCAGCTACCAATTAAAGTTTATGGAGCCTATTGAATACCTGATTTCTGAAAGAGTCCATCAGAAAAGAAAAATCTATAGCCAAATGTCCTTAGTTAACAAGGGATTCTGCAGTACTATTAAGCAAAAGCATATGTGCCTATACCAATCAACGGCTATAGGCATAGTCTTCACAGTGGTAATAACAGCCATGTTATTGGATAACTGCTTCAAAGTAATAAAAGGGGAATATGAGTCTAAGTATTTTATTTTGGTTTATTAATAGTGAACATGGGAGAGCCATCGATGCTACCTTCATTAATAAGGGTCTATGGACAGTATATATGAATGTGAGGGTGGAGACAGATACTCTTTGACAGTATAATCACTCTGAGTCTCAGTGTTCTCACAACTGGGCTGTGAGTTAGGTCTATTTTAAGTCTGAGCCTTTAGGATGCAACCTTTTGGGATACAACGTGAGCTTTGTATGTACCTCAATTTATACCTACCAAAAGATATAATCTAATTAGTTAATCATCATCTAATTTGGGTCACCCTTATTGGATAAAGTTTCAAATAAGGTACAGGCACTTGACCTTCCTTCCATACAAGCCCTACAGAGTGGTATCTGACCTTTGGATCAAACACTTATAACTAGGGTAACAGGGCCTGATTTTCATCATGTGAGTCCTGGCAACTTTATTCAGAAAAAAATTGCCTGAGTCTGCTTCACTCAGGATGGGGTTGTAGTCATGGCAGGGAATTAAAGTTTCACAGACTCCTTATTATTACAATAAGAATCCTCAAAATGAGTTTGGACCCATTCAATTAATATTTATTGAAAAATTACAATGGCACTATACCTGGCCCTGGGTTATAATGTTCTCACAGACTCTAGTTTGCGTACTCATCTAATCTGTGTATTCACAGATTACCAAACACCAGACGGAAATTACATATTCTGATACTTATTAGTTTTGTGATCTTTGGCAAATCAATTTACTTCTATGAGATTTAGTCCTTCATCTCTACAATGCAGGCTCAGTGTGTGAAAGGGCTTATGATTTATAAAATAGCATGCAAATGTATGCTGTTAGTAATCCCCTGGACGCTCTTAACATTAACACCATGTGTAAATGATGCAAACAATTCAACCATGCTGAGGTTGATAAGTTATATTTGACCATCCTTATGATTGACTGTAACACATTTCATTTTATGCTTGCCTGTTTGTTTTGTGGGATCAGCTTCAGCTGTAAAGGAAATGTACACAAACACAGATGCAGGGTTCAGAGAACACCTGTATATAAAAGTAAAAACACAGGGTTATGTGAAAATCATGGAAATTTTAAGTCTTTAGATGTTTTTAGGAACATTGTTTAAAATTCTTTGTGGATAGTACCTTTAAAGATCCAGCATATGTCCAAAGCAAACTGACTTGAATTGGTAAATTAAAAGCACAGTGAAGACTGGGGGAGGGGAAGATAAAAGTGGGAGAAGGAAAGGCTTGCATAACCCTTTACAAAAGGTAGTTCAGAGCTGCTTGAGAAAGAAATAAAAGGCAAATCTTAGAAGTGTGGTGCCCCAGAGAGAGGATAAAAACCTGTGTGGGTTAAGAAAACACTAGTCTTTTCAGGTCCTTTATGCTAAAGGTAACTGAAAGGTATTTAAACTAGAAAATTAATACCTGTCCTGCTTTAACTCCTTTTAGAAACAATGTGGGGGTATACATAAATAAATGTAAAACTAATACCTGTATTCAAAATAGTAGCTGAGAAAAAAAAAAAAATGGTGACAGGACCAGAGAATTTGAAAAGGGCTTGAGACAGCCTGTAGGTGGGAGAAAGTTAAGCCAACATTTTAAGAGATGGGAATTGTATTAGGTTGGTAATAAGTACTTTGCTTGAGTTTTCCTTTCCTTTCTGACTTTTGCCTTAATGTGGATATTTTGCAGTTTATAAGTATAAGTCAGTTAACCAATTTTTGTGCCATTGTCTGAATAAACAAGACCGTGTTTTTACATAAAGTCCTGAGGAAGAGTCTGACTATAGCACCTCTGCTTATTTCCAACCCCCATGTCTCCAGTAACTTTACTTTCCTCTGCCTGTGTCACCCCAGGAAAGCTTCACCTTGTAGCAGATTTCCAAGGCCCTGTAAGATTTAGGGCCACTCTAAAACTTGCCTTATAACCACATATTATTTGAATGGCTAAACTACAGTCATGTGTTACATAATGACATTTCAGTGGTGGTCCTAAAAGGTTATAATACCGTATTTTTCCTGTACCTTTTCTATGTTTAGATATGTTTAGATACACAAACACTTACCATCATGTTATAATCACCTACAGTATTCAGTACAGTAACATGCTGTACAGGTTTGAAGTCTAGCAGTGGTGGACTATACCATAGAGCCTAGGTATATAGTAGACTGTCCCATCTAGGTTTGTGTAAGTATACTCTATGAGGTTCACACAATCACGAAATCGCCTAATGATGCATTTCTCAGAACATATTCCTGTCACGAAGCGATGCATGACTGCATCCTAATCATTTATTTCCCTAGGATATTTCATTAGGATGAAATATTAGCTGTTAGGAAGGTTTAAATTATTTATTGTTTCATTGTTGGAGAGTTTCTTTCACAGACTAATGGAGGTGAAAGCACGAGCTGGTAAGAACATGTGAATCTTAGTCCTAATAAATTTTATTCTGAGGATTAGAATATGTTACATGTAATATAGTATGGTAAGCCTAAAACCTACATTGAAAGGATAGTATAACCATAATTATATACATTTTTTAAGGCCTTTAGGAACAGATGACTATTAAGCCAGCCAGTCCCCTAGGGAGTGCATTAATGTATTTAGGCCACAGGGTTGATTAGTAAATGACTTCTGTGATACACTTACTCACCAATTGGCGTCTCAAAGAGTTACTGCACCTCTGAAAGCCCTGGACAGTAATTTATATACTGAAAGAATTTGACCGAACAAGTACAATCTGATGTGTTTTAATGTGCTTTGCTGAGCATCAAAGACTAAGTTTTAGAAGAGCATTTGTGTGTTGTAGAGGTGGGATTGAGGGCTACGCAATTTAGAATTTCCATCTCTTCTTTTAAAATAGGACAAAAATTCTGTTACTTTGACCTTTTCAGGGAGTAATTCGTCTTGAAGGCTAATGCTATTTTCTTCTGTTAAATGCCTCCATAACAATTGAAGAAGAAGGAGGATGGGCAATCAGTCAAAATACAAATTGTTGAAAATGGCAAATGTTCAGGCTGATTAAATTAGGAGACACTCTTCATGCTAAAATCTGCTAAATGGAGTTTTATAAATATACAATCTTGCCCTAGTTATATTGTAATCCTGTTATGTTACTCTTCTTCATAGATGCAGCACTAATGGGAGATAGTCACAATGGTGGTTTCCCTATGTTTTATATTAATAAATATCTTTTAGGCCTATCTATACTAGAAGTTCACCCTGGGTTTATTCCACTCAGTCTTAGAAGCATCATATATTTCTCAAGTGATATTTTACCCTTCATTAAACCTTGTATTCCAAGGAAAACCATTTTTGTGACATTCAACAAGGCAGATGTTATGATAATATTTAAGGTCTAGAGATAGACAAACAGAATTCACAATGAAATAATTTAGGTGACTTGTATAATGAATAAAATTAAGTCAGCACTAAGAAAAGGGAAATGTCTTGAGAAAAAATGTTTAGAGTGCTCAGAAAGGTTGCAATATTTTCAACACTAAATTGATATAAGAGGTACAATGCTGTCTCATAAAGATTAATTAACTCCTATTAGAGCAGTGCTTCTCAAAGTCTGGGCCAAGGACCATCTTCATTAGCATTACCTGGGGGCTTATTTAATATGTAGATTCTTGGGCACTACCTCTAACTTATTGAATCAATCTCCTGGAGTGTACACAGAAACCTTCATTTTTAACTAGCTTTTTGGGTGGTTCTTTTGCACACTAATGTTTCAAAACCCATGTTCTAAAGAGCAGCAGGACAGGTTGATAGAAAATCTAGTCAAAGCTTTTGGCTCAAAATAACCATGGAAACATGCATTCAAGTAATGCCAACCATGTACTTAGCAACCACGTTTAGAAGATTTAACAGCTAGGAGATTGAGAGGAAAAGGAGACAAAATAGCTGGTCACTAGTCAACTGTATATGCAGAATTAGTACCAAAGAAGCAATAGAAAAGAGAGAATAAAGGTGATAAGGTTCACTGAGGGAGTTTTCACAGTCTCGGAGAGAGTCATCATCTAACTAGTATGCAGATTTGGGACATGGGTTATTCAACAAAGGATCATAGTGGTAAAGTTATAAGCAGAGAGGCAGCAGTGGTATATGGGAGGGATAGGGGCTGTGCATACAACTAGTACATAGGTTAGACCAACGTCCTTTTAACTCCAAAGCCCATGTACGTTAACGATATAAGTGTTTCTCGAAAATGTGATCCTTGGCTGGGCGTGGTAGCTCACACTTGTAATCCTAGCACTCTTGGGAGGCCAAGGCAGGAGGATCACTTGAGCTCAGGAGTTTGAGACCATCCTGAGCAACAGTGAGACCCTGTCTTTTCTAAAAACAGAAAAATTAGCCAGGCACAGTGGCATGTGTCTGTAGTCCCAGTTACTTAGGAGGCTGAGACAAGAGAGTCATTTGAGCCCAGGAGTTGCAGTGAGCTGTGATGATGCCATTGTACTCTAGCCTGGGTGACAGAGCGAGACTCTGTCTCAAAAAAATGTGATCCGCATACTACTTGCATTTATAATCACCTGTAGGTACTTGTCAGAATGCAGATTTCTGAACTTCAATCCACCCGGCCAACTCAATTAGAATATTTGGGATTGGGAGACCAGGAATCTGCATTTTGATGATATTCAAGTGATCCTGGTGGACATGAAAGCTTAGACCTACAGTGAGGGTAGTTATCACAAAGTGGATGGTGGTATTTCCACGGGGCAGGAAAACTTACTTTGGGCATTGTACAAATTTTTAAAATAGATTTATTTTATAGAGCAGTTTTAGGTTCATAGCAAAATAGAGAAAAGGTACAGAGATTTTCTATATATTCCCTGCCCCCACACATGCACAGCCTCTTCCATTTTCAACATCCCTCACCAGAGTGGTACATTTGTTACAGTTCATTAACCTATACTGACACATCCTCATCACCTCGAATCCATAGTTTCCATTAGGGTTCACTTTTTGTGTTGTATATACTGTAGGTTGGGACAAATTTATAACGACATTTATCCACCAATGTAGTCTCATGCAGATAATTTCACTGCCTTAAAATCCCTCTGTGCTCAGCTTATTTATTCCTCTCTCTCCTGGTAACCACTGATTTTTTTTTACCATGCCCATAGTTTTGCTTTTTCCAGAATGTTATATAATTGAAATTGTACAGTATGTAGACTTTTCAGATTGACATCTTTCACTTAGAAATATGTATTTAGGTTTTCTCCATGTTTTTCATGGCTTGATAGCTCATTTTGTTTTAGTGCTCAATAAATTCCATTTGCTGGATATACCATAGTTTATTTGTTCATTTACCTAACTGAAGGGCATCATGATTGCTTCCAAGTTTTGGCAATTCTGAGTAAAGCTACCAAAAACATACATGATTTGGTTTTTGTGTAGACATGTGTTTTCAGTCCCCTTGGGTTAATACCAAGGAGTGTGATTTCTGGATTATATGGTAAGAGTATGTTTAGTTTTGTAAGAAACTGCTAAACTGTCTTCCAAAGAGGCTGTACCATTTTGCATTCCTACCAGCAATGAATAAGACTTGCTGTTGGTCCACATCCTCACCAGTATTGGATATTGTCAGTGTTCTGGATTTTGGCCATCTTTTTAGTTGTGTAGTGGTATCTCATTATTTTAATTTGCATTCCCCTCCAGTGTATGAATTTTTATGGCTGCTGTGACAAACTACCACAAATTTAGGGGCTTAAAATAATGCAAGTTTACTATCTTACAGTTCTGTAATGGAGATCAGAATCCTGACACAGGTCTTATTGGGTTAAAGTCAAGATATTGGGAAGTCTGTGTTCATTTCTGAAGGCTTTGGGGAAGAATCTGTTTCCTTTTTCTGGTTTCTAGAGGACACCCACTTCCCTCAGCTCATGGCTCCTTCAAAACCAGCAACATTGGACTGAGTACTCATGCTGCAGTCTTTCTGGTTCTCTCTTCCATAGTCACATCTCCCTCTGACTTTGACTTCTCTCTATATCCCTCTTCCACTTATAAGGACTTTTGTGATTGCATTGGGCCCACCAGGATAATCCACACTAATTGTAAATAGAGCAGCTGATTAGCAATCTTAATTTTACCTGCAATCTTAATTCCCCTCTTACCATGTAAGGTAACACACTCACAGGTTCTAGGGATTAAGATATGGACATCTTCGTGGAGGGTACATTGTTTTGCCTACCACAAGAAAGGATCATTTATTTATTCATTAGGTACCTATAAAGTATCTAATATATGCTGATCACTGTCCTAAATGCTGGGGATAAAACGTCAATAAAGCAATCTTTGCCAACAACAAGTTTGCAGTTTAGTGGGGAAGGGAGACATGTCATTAGATAATTATAGTGCGGTAAGTACTATGATAGAGGCATGTAAAAAACATAATGGGAACCAAAAAAAAGAGAATGATTTTCTCTTCCTGGGGAAGTTGAAAGTTTCACAATGAATACTAGGTTTTGAACTAGATTTTTAAGGAAGATTAGGTTTTCACAATGTGACTAAGAAAGGTGGGTCATCATAATCAGAGAGAATAACTTGTTCAGATCCCTAGAGCTACAGAAGGCCGTGGCTTGTCAAAAGAGCAACTAGTAGTTGGATGTGGCTAAAGTTAGAAGGGTGACAGTGTATGAACTAGATTTTGGCAGATAATGGGGCTGGGAAGGCAGGCAGCAGCCAGGTTACAGAGGATTCTTGTATGTGTTAAAGTCTTTCCCATTTCTGTATGCAATGGGAAGCCATTTCAGGTTTTAAATAGGAGATGTCATGACAATTCAGTGATACTGGGTGGAGGATGGATTGAGGGAGAGGCAGGACTGAAGAAAGAACAGATAGAAATATAACAGTAAATGAAAGATGATGAGGTCTGAATAAGAGAGTGACAGTGAGGATGGATAGCCAGGAATATATCTGAAAGACACAGAGGAGGAAGAATTAACAGGACTTTTTGACTGACTCAAAGAAGTGGCATAGGGTAGGGGAGGAATTGAAAGAGATTGTAGAGTAGGAAAAAAGGATCTGAACTTTCTAGATAGAAAAGAAAGGAGGTGGTATCCAGAGAAGTAGATTGAACATGAAATGAAAGATCAAATGATATCACAATATAAGTACAGAAGATATTTGATGTGGAGAATGTAATGACAAAAACACAGACTTTGCTATCAGTCAGCTCTCTGTTAAATTTCCAAATGTATCTCTTACTATTAAAAGCTGGATGGCCTTGAGTGAAATGTTTAACTCCCTTCAATCTCAGTTTCCCTATGTAAAAAATGAGTAAATATTATATATTCAGAAATACCATGAGAATTAAATAAGGGAATATCTATAAAGTATCAAGCAGTACCCAGCATATAGGAGAGGCCTAATAAGTACTCTTTTCCTTGGTAACACATGAACAAAGTCAGGAACAGGACACCAGTCCATTGGAGGGCAAATGGGGAAACTTAGAGTGACTATGGTTCTGGGAAGTTTGAAAATCAGGGACTCAGATGCAGAGAGAAATCAGAGTACCTACTTAGCTGAATCAGGGAGCAAGTAACAAGGCAGAAATCTAGTTATTAAAACTCAAGTAATATATTCTGGATGATAGGTGATTTTATGTTATATAAATTATATGTCAATAAAGATGTTAAATATTTTTAAAAGATTATGGATAGGTATAAAGCAAAGGTGTACCATAAAGTTGGACTGGAGCACTTTAATTTTTTCTTCCTAAGATAAGGACTGATCCTAACACCTAGTCTAGAGCGCTGTCTCTCTGTATGTATGGGGGCGGTGTGAGGAATGGCCCTAGTTGTGGAAGGAGGTGGCCTGCAGTGGTCTTGTATAGATGAGATTTGTGATCCTGTCAAGTCTCATAATTCTGTGATTCAATTTCAGTTGGAACATGTGCATTGTAATTTATTTGGAGATAAAAAATGCTTTGCTTGTTCTGTCTTCATTTAAGAGCAGTAGAAAGAGTATGGAAGAGGTGTTTTTGTTTGTTTTGTTTCGTTTTCTTTGTCAAAAATATATTTGAGAATTAATGAAAGCATTAGAAACTCTCCCCCCAAAACACAGCCAGATACATGCACATAGTTTATATATAATTTCAGTAGGTTCATAGATCTCCTGAAACCCATTCATGGATTCTTACAGGTAGAATCTAGGTTAAGAACCCTTGCTAAAGTAGTAAACGGAGATAACAAGATAGGAATGTGTCAGAAATTTATTGTATAATGTTTTAATGAACCAAAAGACGTATAGGATCTCAACATTTCCTAAGATTCAGCAGAGGTTCGACTTTCCCTAGAGTACTCAATCGAGTCTGGAATGCTCAATTCAAATGATATGTGGAAAGCTTTAAGGAGAGTTCAAGCAAGAACCATTGAAATGAGACAGCAGGGTAGAATATACGGAATAATAAGCTTGAAGAATTGAGCCTCAGAAAGATGTATATAAAAGGTGAAATGACAATTACTGTATACCTTGTGCCAACCTAACTCTCAGAATAGTATATATAAGAGAGAGGATGCTTAGAATTTCTCTTTTCATGTATTTCCTCCAATATCTGCCATGATACCTAAAATTTCACCATTAATAAATTTTTAAAATTTTATTTTTATTCTTATTTTCTAGATTTTCCTTTTATAAATTCCCCAATGAGAGGCCAATTCTTAAGATACTACCTCATAAACTGATAATCAGGGATTGGTTTACCAGGTTCTTTTCAATTTAGTCAGCTAAGCACTAGTCTTAATAGGCAGTATATAGCACAGTGGTTAGGAGCATAGATTTGGGGGCAAGATTACCTGTGTTCCAACCTTTATTCTATTCTTTTTTTAGAGACAGAGTCTCACTCTGTCTCCCATGCTGGAGTGCAGTGGCACGATTATAGCTCACTGCAGCCTCAAACTCCTAGGCTCAAGTGATACTCTTGCTTCAGCCTTCCAAGAAGCTGAGATTACAGGTACCTGACACCACGCCTAGCTAATTTTTAAATTTTTTGTAGAGATGGGTTTTCGCTATGTTGTCCAAGCTGGTCTCAAGCTCCTGGCCTTAAGCAATCCTCCTGCCTCAGCCTCCCAAAGTGCTGGAATTATAGCTGTGAGCCACCATGTCTGGCCAAACTCCACTCTTTAACAGGTCTGCAACCTTGAGCGAGCTACTCAACCTCTCTGTGCCTATAAAATTGGAGATAATAATACTAACAGTGTCTTGTCGTGAAGATTAAATGAGTTAGTATTTGCAAAGATTTTAGACCAGAATAGAAGCACATAATAGATGTTAGATCAATGTTAGCTTTTATTACTTTCCTATAATAATAATGTCTTATAATCTCATTTACTCTTCTGACTAGAAGAGTCCCCATTTACTGCCCAAGGTAGTTTCTCAGAGCTGCCATGTAGTCCATTCTGGGGTGAACTGAACTCCCAGGGTAGTTTAAGAAATCTGCCTCCAGACCCTCCCATTTGTGATTAGAAAGACCATGGACTTTGCCTCAACCAAAAACATTCATGTATTCTTTCCAAGGGGTATAAAGTGAAAGGAACCTTTCTTATATAATCACTGGTCCTCCTGCTTGCAAAGTTGTATGGTAACCCCACAGTTCTAGCTTTCTAAGTATACCAGCCTTTTCCAGGTTGGGGACATTGGTTTTGTGCTTTCTCTGCCGAAGTTAATAGTTTTAATTTTTCTGATTACAACAGAAGTTAATCATACCCAACTCCTAAACCTAAGGCAACTTGAAATTGCCTGTTTAACTGTGATGGAGAGTTTTGTTGAGCTTTTTAAGTTGGGGGCAAAAACATATATTTCTTTTCTTACTGTCTTAGACAAGTCTCCTTTGTTTACAAGTAAGAAAATTAACCTAAAAATAAAATACATAGGAATAAATTTAACCAAGATGATGAAAGTTCTGCATATTGAAAACTATAAAAGTTAATTAAAAAAATTGATGAAGGCATAAATAAAAAGATATCCATGTTCATAGAATTGGATAAATCAATATTGTTAAAAGGTCCTTAATACCCAAAGCAATATACAGATTTGATACAATTCCTACCAAAATTCCAGTGGCATTTTTTCATAGAAATAGAAAAACAATTCTAAATGTCATGTCGAACTACAAGAGGCCACAAAAGAAAAACAAAGTTGGAGGCATCATACTACCTGATTTCAAATTATATTATAAAGCTATAATAATGAAAATAATATGGTACTGGCATAAAAGCAGACACATAGGCCAATGGAACAGAACAGAGAGCCCAGAAATAAGCCCAAGCATATATGGTCAATTAATTTTTGGCAAAGGCACAAAGAAGGCACAATGGGGAAAGAATAGTCTCTTCAATAAATGGTGTTGGAAAAATTGGATATCCACATGCAAAAGAATGAAATTGTACTCTTATACTATGCACAGAAATCAACTCAAAATGGAGTAAAGACCTAATGTAAGACCTGGAACTTTAAAACTCCTAGAAGAAAGATAGGGGGAAAGCTTCTTGACATTGGTTTCAGCAATGATTTTTGGATATGATACCAAAAGCACAGGCTATAAAAGCAAACATGAACAAGTGGGACTACATCAAACTAAAAAGTTTCTGCACAGCATAAGAAGCAATCAACAAAACAAAAGTCAACCTACAGATTAGGAGAAAATCTTTGTGAACTGTATATCTCATAAGGGCTTAATATTCAAAGTGAAAAGAAACTCATAGGCTGGACGTGGTGGCTCACGCCTGTAATCCTAGCACTCTGGGAGGCCGAGGTGGGTGGATCGTTTGAGCTCAGGTGTTCGAGACTAGCCTGAGCAAGAGTGAGACCCCGTCTCTACTAAAAATAGAAAGAAATTACTTGGACAGCTAAAAATATATAGAAAAAATTAGCTGGGCATGGTGGCACATGTCTGTAGTCCCAGCTACTTGGGAGGCTGAGGCAGAAGGATCACTTGAGCCCAGGAATTTGAGGTTGCTGTGAACTAGGCTGACGCCATGGCACTCTAGCCTGGGCAACACAGCGAGACACTGTCTCAAAAAAAAAAAAGAAACTCATATGACTCAAGAGCAAGAAAATGAATAGACTGATTAAAAAATGGGCAAAGGACCTGATAGAGATTTCTCCAAAGAAGATATCAAAATGGTTACGTAGAATATGAAAAGGTGTTCAGCACCACTAATTATCAGGGATATGCAAATAAAAACCACAGTGAGATATTACCTCACACCTGTCAGAATGGCTGTTATCAAAACAACAATAGATAACAAGTGTTGGCAAGGATGTGAAGAAAAAAGGAACCCTGTACACTGTTGGTGGGAATGTAAATTAGTTCAGCCATTATGGAAAACAGTATGAAGGTTCCTCAAACAATTCAAAACAGAACTACCATGTGATCCAGAAATCCCTCTTCTGAATATATACCCAAAAGAAATGAAATGAGCACCTCTTAGAGTTATATGTATTCTTACATTCACTGAAGCATTAGTCACAATAGCCAAGACAGGAAATAACCTAAATATCTGTGAATGGCTCATTGGATAAAGAAATTGTGGTATGTATATATGAATATTATTCAGCTGTGATAAAAAGAGATATTGCCATTTGGGACAACATGAATGAAGCTGGAGCACATTATGCTAAGTGAAATAAGCCAGAAACAAAAAGACAAATACTGCCTAATTTCTCTTACATGTAGAATATAAATAAAAAGTCTAATACATAGAAACAGAATAGAATGGTGGTTACCAGAAGTGGCAGGGAAGGAGGATGGAGAGATAGGTCAAAGAGTACAGAGTTGCAGTTATGTAGGATGAATAAATCTGTAGACCTAAAGTATAGCATGAGGACTATAATTAATAACATTTTATGTATAATGGAATTTTCTAACAGAGTAGATGTTAGGTGCTCTTACCACACAAAAAGGTAGCCATGTGAGATGATGGATATGTTAAGTTGCTTACTTATAGCACCCATTTCACTATGTGCATATAAAGTATACCAAAACATCATGTTATATATCTTAAGTTATACAATAAAAAAGAATAGAAAAACAGAAAACAAACAAGCAAAACCACTAGCCTTTTTTATTTCAGAATATTACAGAGGTACAAATGTTTTGTTTACATGAATTGCTTTTATACAGTTTGAGTCAAAGTTATAAGTATGTCCATCACCCAGATAGTGTGCATTGTACCTATTAGGTGTGAATTTACCCATCCCATCCTGCCTCTTCCTAACCTTTCCTCCTCCCTCCCACCTGCTTGATTTCCATTGAGTTTTACTACCATCTGTGCACAAGAGTGTTAACTGATTAGTTCTAACCACTGATCTTAATCAGCATAAGCCCCACACTCTCACTTTCTGTGCTTAGTTCAAATTTCTGAGAGAGAAATTGTGATTGGCTACTCTTGAGTTGGATACTTTGTCACAGGGTAGTACAGTTTACATAGACAAGGTGCGTGGACTGAGAAGATAGGTCATAAGGTGTCTAAGACTACTTCTTTTGCCCCATATGTAAAACATGTATTCCTTTATATGTTGTCTTTATCTCCATCTCATGTCAGACCCATAGCCTCGCTTACCACTGGGCTACCTCTTCAAGGATTGCCTTTTCACATTGTAATTTTATGATGCCCAAGATTGGCCAGGACTTGTTACTACCATGTTTATGTTCCTCTTGACCTTAAAAGTTCCCTGACTCTATTTCATGTCATTACGTCCATGTTTTCTTTAAAAACTAATCTGACGAATGAATGCACAGGACTGCAAACCACATGGAATGTAATCCTTACCTAGTACCCACCACCCACAGCCTGAAGAGCTGAAACTTATAATGGCATGTTTAGAAAGTTGAACAAATTTTCATCCCATCCTTATCTTCTTGCTGCTTCAGAACACCATCTGGGGCCAGGAAAAATAGCAATTGACAGACACTCCCATGTTCTCTCCCTGCTTAGAGAGAAGTACCTAGCAATAGCAACATTTCTTCTCCTTATCAGACTACATGTTTTTGGCATAAAACACTGAAAAGATTACTCGCTCATGAAATAGTGAGTGGCATGGTAGAAATAGCTTCAGAAAGGGGTTCAAGAGATCTGGGTTCTAATCTCAGACTGTACCATACCATGTATATGACTTTCGGCCTCTATGCAGACAGCCAGTCTGGTGCCCTCCACAAGGCTAGACTAATGTTTCATTATTTCTCAGAAGCAGCTGGGTTGCTATGGCAGCCTCTATGTTGCCTATACAACATAAATATTTGCAAAAAACTACAATTCTTAGCTGGCATTTGCTATAATACTGGAGAGACTGCATGCAACTGAGCAATACTAGGATTCCCAGGATGAATGCTATATTGCTGAGGCATTTGTAGCATTATTTGGGCTAAAGGCATGCCAGAAGCTGACTTGGAGGGTGAGCTTTACCCTCCCCTTTGCAGGATGTGCCTCTTAGCACTCTATCTGTATTGGAGAATAAAGTCTGGCATATTGTCTGCCTTCTTTTATTGAGTTTATTCTGCAAATGCCAAGAGAGCTATGAGGAAAATAAAATTCGAAGTTAGAACCCAGAATAAGGATGAACAGTCTGGGGCTGTGGTTTTCTTGAGACATCTATTTTCCTGCTCCTTTGTCCAGGTCTTTGGTGAAAAAGTCTCCTAAATTTTAGCAGCCAGGTAGAAAGCTTTGGATGATCCACACATAGGGCCCTTGGCCAAAACTGAGCTACTCTTCAGAGGAAACATAAGCCTGTGAGCCTGATGGTTCAGCTCCAGCCTGTGTTATTTGTAGTACGATATTAGTATTTTGCTGTTATACTCCCACTATACCCTGTTCAACGTGGTCTGTTTGGTGATTTCTGTTTTGTACTCTGGATTTGATTGAAAGCATGGTAGGTTCTTGCATAGTGGGGCCATGCAACACTGGGAATAAAGAGGCAGAATTAGGCATGACTCTATATGTTTGGTTTGTGTTTAGTTTTGTTATACTGTGGTAGTTTCTAAGTTAACTTGGATGTTCCTATAGGTGTTGGAACTCAGGCTTATTTCTGCCTAGTCTGTTATTTTCTAATGTATATGCAAGCAAAATTTCTAATTCCAAAGGATCTAGTTAATTTCTTCTTTCTTCCATCTCTATTATAATAGCTAGTAACACTGAAAGTGCTGTACATCAAGTACTGTTTGGTAGTGATTGCATAAGTATTTAACATGTAATATCCTATTAAACCCCCAAAATAACACTCTTATGGGGGTTTTATTGTTATAATTTATTCCATTTTATAAATGAGAACACTTGGACTTTGAGAAATCAAGTAAGGTTTTTAGAGTTCAACAACTAGTAAGTTGCAGAACTTGGATTCAAATTCAGATCTAATTCTAGTACCCATATTCTTAATGACTGACTATACTACCTCCAATTACATTATATTTCATATAGTTTTAGAAATCACTATCACAATAGTTCTGGCTTTCTAAGATCAGAGGGGGTAGGCTCAGCAACTCACATGAGTATGGAAAATACATGGAGAACTTTGGCAACAACTACAGAGAACCAGAGAAGTAAATAGATTAATGAATAACTGATACTGGAGACAAAGACTCCAGGTTTAGTCAGAAGCCAAGGTGTTCTTGGTCACAAACAGTTCCATATTGGTAGCTATCCACAAAATAGGTCCGCTCCTGCCACAGACCCATACAGTTATTTTAAGGATCTACTAAGTAGCATACATATTGGACTTGTATAAAGCATTTAAAAGTCATCTCCAATAACTAACACTGTAGTATAAAGTTGAACAAGGAATAATTATCAAAGGTGAAAATATTAATACAAATGTTAGAAGTCCAATGCGCTATCCATTGTTCAATGGAGCCTAAAAAGCAAAATTTAAATAATAAGGATTTGAAAATCCATCTCAAATAATAATTGTTATATCTTTCTAAACCCTTTTAGATTTATAATGTTGAAAAAATTGGTAATGCAGCCATGCATCACTTAACAATAGGGATGCGTTGTTAGGTGGTTTCATTGTCGTGTGAACATCACAGAGTGTACTTACACAAACCTAGGTGGTGCAGCCTACTATACACCTGGGCTATATAGTAAAGCTTATTACTTCTAGGATACAAACCTGTGTAGCATATTACTGTATTGAATACTGTAGGTAATTATAACACAATGATAAGTATTTTCATATCTAAATATAGAAAAGGTACAGTAAAAATATGGTGTAAAAGATTAAAAATGGTACACCTGCATAGGGCACTTAAATTTTTAAATTTTTTGCTGAATTTTTAAAAACTATTTTTCTTTCTTTAATAATAAATTAACCTTAGCTTACTATAACTTTTACTTTATAAACTTTTTAATTTTCTAAAACTTACTGACTTTTTTGTTATAACACTTAGCTTAATACACAAACTCATTATACATCTGTACAGAAATATTTTCTTTATATCCTCATTCTATAAACTTTTTTCTATTTTTACATTTTTATTTATTTACTTTTTTAAATGTCTATTTAAAAAACTAAGACACAATCACACATATTAGCGTAGGCCTATACAAGATCAGGATCATCACTGTCTTCCACCTCCACATCTTGTCCCACTGAAATGTCTTCAGGGAGAATAACAGCTCCATTATCATCTAATGGGACCACCTTCCTATGTGTGGTTCCTTGCTGACCAAAACGTTGTTATGCAGCACGTCACTGCACTTAGTGTTGAAAAGAGTGTGGGAGAAATAGGTATTCTAATACACTGCTGATAGCAATGTAAATTGGTAATCTCTTCCAAGGAGGAAATTTATAAAATCAATCACAATTAAAAATTGGATACTCTTATTCAGCGATCCTACTTCTAGGAATTTATCAGACAAATGTGCAAAGATCTATGAAGAAGGATGCTCATTTCAATGTCATTCATATTTGGTAAATCTTAGAAACAATCTCAATTATTATGAATAAGAAATTTTGTTAATTCTATGATAGAATAATATACAGCCCTTAAAATGATATATGACTATATTTACTGATATAACATTCAGTTTACAAAATGATACATATAGTAATCATCTCATCTTTATCTGTCTATATAGAAAGATATAATATCAAAATGTTAGCTAATCATGCTTGGGCAGTGGCTACTATTCTTATGTGTATTTTTTCTGTTTCTTCCCCCCCTCAAAATTTTATAATAAATGGCATCTTTTTTTTGTCTTTTTAAAACTTTTATTTCATGATCTTAGATTTTTATATACATATTTTTGCAGGTATGCTTTGCATGCATAGCAATTTATTTTTTGTTTTGCTATTTTTTCCTAAGACATAATAGAATGTGTTCAATGGGAACCATTGTTCTCATGGCTTGATGATTCAGATAATCATATTAATGGACATCAATGTACAAGTTGTCCCTTGGTATCTGCAGAGGATTGGAGCAAAAGGCACTAGCAGCATAGTTATCACAAGGGAACCAAGTACAGTTGACCCTTGAACAACACAGGTTTTAACTGCACAAGTCCACTTATCAGAATATTTTTTTCAATAAATACAGTCAGCCCTCTGCATGTGTGGGTTCTGCATTTGGAACCAAACCTGGATTGAAAATACAGTATTCTCAGGATGTAAAACCCTGTATACAGAGGGCCAACTTTTTATATTTGCAAGTTCTACCTGGCCAACTACAGGATTTGAGTATGTGGGGTTTTTGGCATGGGTGGTCGGACCTGGAACCAGTCCCCTGCAGACACCATGGGACAACTTGTACCCTGATGCCCATTAATATAATAGCATCATTTTTATCATCAGAAACATGCAAAACTTTTTTCACTTACAAATTATGTGTTGGAGCTTTTCAGTTGTAGGATGGGTCAAATCCATCAGTGTTGAATAGGAACATGGTGTTGAGTAGATTATGGATATAAGGAGAAATGGACCTAAATATCTGAAGCTTATAAATAAGAGGAATTTGAGTTTTAAGAAATAAAAATAGTATTGGCAGTATTCAGAGCTAGGTAGATTGGTGGTCAGTACTAGGGCAGTTGTGGGAGAATTGGAATCATCATTAGAACATGGGATGAGAATAATTCAAACATTTTTTTTTTTGCCAATTTCCCTGCATTTTAATAATGTATAGTTCCCACTAATAGTTTGTATAAATTTACTGACTGAGGCTTTTTGTAGCCCTTTGGAATGATAGGACAAACAGAGTCAAGAGGAAATCAACTTTGTGTCACAGGACAAAGGATGGTCTGGTATAATCAGACTTTTGCTTGAAGCTTACCGCTTGTAAAATTGTCATTGGCTATCTTTTTTTTTTTTTTTGAACAACCTCATAGAGGTGTAATTTACATACCATAAACCCATCCATTTTAAAAATACAATTCAGTGACTTTTAAGTAAATTTACAAAGTTGTGCAACCATTCCCACAGTCATTTTAGATTTTTATCTTCTCAAAAAGAAATTCTGAATACATTAGCAATCATTCTTCATTCCCCTGTCCTCCCAGATCTAGGCAACTACTAATCTACTTTATGTTTCTATGGATTCACCCATTCTGGACATTTCACATAAATGGAATCATATAGTATGTGGTCTTTCGTGACTGGTTTTTTTACTTAGCATAAGGTTTTTAAGATCCACCCATGTTGTAGAATATGGCATTACTTCATTCTACAGACTATCTTCATAGCACTGAAAGGGAAAAGCATTAGATGACTAATGAGAAGCTTTCCCTCTGCTGGAAAGGAAAAACATTTTCAAAAACCAAATGAGGTGTGGCAGAGTGGATGCTAAAGACTGAGGATTTAGGACAAATGAGAAATGAAAGGGTTATAAGGAAAGAAATCAAAAGATGTGGCTTGTGAAATTGGAACTGATTGACTCAATGAAGAGAAAAATTTTAAATATCTTTAAGAGGTTGTAGGAACTAGAGAACCAGAACAAAACTATAATGCTTTGCTCTGTGTAATAAACAACTGTTTTAAATTAATGCAAAAATTCAGAGAAGACAGCATATCTCCTCAAGAGGAAGATTATGAAGAAGCAAAAGTGATAACTTGTCCTTCATCTTTGTAGGTGCCCCAGTGAAAATATTTTTTAGTTAGTTGGATTTTAGATGACTTTGTATTAGGGGAGGGCATCAGCAAGAGATCTAGCAGTTCCTGCTATTTTTCAGGCCCTAAATCCTTAGGACTCTCTACCCCACCCTGCTGTAAGTAAAATTTTATTGTGTGTGTAGTCTTCATGTCACCTAATGTAGCACTCCCATTGCTTATTTTCTTATATTGTTAGCTGATTGCTTCAGACATGTCATCTATTACATTTTTCCCATTACTCACTACCCTCTAGCCACACCCTCTGCCAAGCTATGCCAAGCCAAGCCAAACCAAAGCAAACAAAGCAAAACAGAACAATAATGACAACTTTGCACAGGGATGAACAGATAGTAGTTGCTCAATGAATACCTGTTGAATGATTATGGTCAAAAAGGGAGGTAAAGATTAGTGATAAAAGATGTGTACCTCTATGACTGTTCAAAAAACACTGGACTGAACACTTTCAAGGAGTGAATTTTATGTTGTATAAATTATATGTAAATAAATCTGTTATAAAAAATGAGGTTTTTATGAGACATTTTGAAAATGTTTATTTTTTTAGCAAAGAAAAAAAGATAAAGCATTAATATAAGAACAAAATTAAAACCTACTTTGGAAATGTTCTAAGGACTGGTAGTTTGTAGTACTTCTTGTTATGTGAAACTTGATAATAGGGCTGACAAACTATGGCCTGGTGTGTGTCTGTATATATAAAATGTTATATGTTGTCTATGGCTGCTTTCTCACTGTAAGGGCAGAGTTGAGTATTAATGACGAAGACAGTATGCCCTACAAAAATTAAAGTACTTTTTGTCTGGTCCTGTACAAAAGCAGTTAGCTGACACTTTTTTTAGAATGTATATTTGATGCTGTGTTAATTTGTATAATTTATATGGCACACTCACGAAGAGCTATAATTCTTAATAAAATCTTTCTGATGGTGGAAAAATTATGATATCCTATTAAAAGAAAGCAGAAAAGAGGAAAAATATAGTATCATGACTTGGGAGATAAAACCTTGCTGTGATAGCAGACATATTGCACATAAACAAGAAAGCCAGGAGGAATATTGGCCTATAGAACAAACCATCTTATATAAAAGAGGAAAAGGAACCATGTATATGAAAGGAAAATATGGAAAATTTGAGAATGAGCTAAAAGAAATGAATCATAAATGTCTGTGGAAAAGTTTTTGCTTTATTTGGTGGTGGAAAAATGATAAATATGTATAATATATAAATAACAAATATGTATAATATATAAATAACTTTGCTAATTAAAAACCTACAAGGACCAAACAAGATAATGGCTAGGAAAGCAGTTTGAAAAGGAGAAAGTGCTATGCAAATATGGTTATTGTTGTCATTAATTTTTGTGCTTTAGACTCCAGTTTATACCTCTGTATCAAGCTATTCAAGGATGCTGTCTCATATCTTGTCTTTCTTGGCAAAACCACACTGTATTTTGTGGCCATTAGATTTTGGATTTTTTTCTCCGGTCACTGTGTTCCCAGTTCTCACACGTAGTGTACATTGCTGATTTCAGTTGCTTATCCTACTTGTCTCAACCTTGCCTAGTCTCTTGGTTTCTCTCTGTATGTGGTCATCCTAATATCAATCTCACTCGGCTCTGATTTTCACTCAATCTAAAAGTTTTGGGCCCATAATAAGGTGAAGAAAATGCAATGGGTCAAGTCCACTATGCCATTCATGTTCTGTCTACCCAAGTCTTTGCTTTCCTTTCTCTGCTCTTTGCCTTTGCTAGTGGCACCATCATAGCCTCACTCATTCAGGCTTACAAACAGTTGGGGTCTTTCTCTCCTTCACTTAGAATATTTCTGGAGCACCTACTCTGTGCAAATACCAGCTGTGCTAAATATTTGAAGGATATTGCTCTTACCACCAAGAAGTACACAGTTAAATGTAAAATAAGGACATCTACATAACTAATAATAATATAACTAATAATAATAAAGTTGTAAGAAAAGGGTAAAAATAATTTTTACACTGACATTGAGAAAAGGTTTCATAGAGAAAAGGATATTTGAGCTCCACATTTTTTTCCCTTTTTTAAGGCCTTAACTTTTATACAATAAAGTTCACCCTTTTTAGTGTACAATTCAATCACTCTCATAAATCTCCCTTGCTCCTTTGCAATCAAATCTTCCCTCTACCTCCAGCCCCTGACAGCCACTGATCTATTAGCTGTCCCTATAGTTTTGCCTTTTACAGAATGTCATATAAATGAATTATGCACATTATGAAGCATTTTACTCTATCTTCTTTTATATAACGTAATGCATTTGAGATTCATCCATGTCATTGAGTGTATCAATAGCTCATTCCTTTTTATTGCTAAGTAGCAATTTTATGAATGTATTACAGTTTGTATATCCATTCACCAATGTAAGACATTTGAATTGTTTCCAGCTTGGGGTGTATAGGTTTTTGTGTGAACATGATTTTTAAGTTTTCTTTGGCAAATGTCTAGGAATGATATTGCTGGGTTTTATGGTAAATTTATAAGAAACTGCCAAACTGTTTTCCAAAGTGAGTGTACCTACCAACAATGTATGAATATTCTGGTTGTTTTGCATTCCTGCTGGTGCTTGGAAATATCAGGGTTTTTTTTTAAAAAAATGATCATTTTAAATATTGTATAGTGGTATCTAAATGTGGTTCTAATTTGAATTTCTCTATGGTTAAATATGAGCATCTTTTCATGTCCTTATTTGCCATTTGTATATCCTGAGTAAAGTGTCCATTTAAATATTTTGTTCTTTTTTAGTTGATTTGTTATTATTGAGGTTTTTTCACATGTATTTTTTAACTGAGTTATATAGTCATGTGCTGTAAATGATATTTCAACGATGGACTGCATTATGACGATAGTCCCATAAAATTATAATACCATGTTTTTACTTTACCTTTCCTATGTTTACATATATTTAGATACAGAAATATTTATCATTGTGTTATAATTGCCTACAGTATTCAGTACAGTAACATGCTGTACAGGTTTGTAGCCTAGGAGCAACAGGCTACACCATATAACCTAGGTGTGTAGTAGACTGCCCCATGTAGGTTTGCGTAAGTTCACTCTATGAGGTTCACACCATGATAAAATCACCTAATGATGCATTTCTCAGAATGTACCCTTGTTGTTAAGCAATGCATGACAGTATTTGTATGGGTCTATTTCTGGACATTTTTATTCTGTCCCATTGATCTACATGTCATTAATTTTGTCAATATCAAACTCTCTTAATTACTGTAGCTGTACAGTAAACCTTAATATCAGCTAGAGTGATCCCTCTTAGTTCTTTATCAAAAGTGTTTTAACTATACTAATTTCTTTCTCTCTCCACATAAAATTTTAAAACCAACCTATTTCTATAAAAAAAAATTCCCATTCCTGAAATTTGGATTGGAATTGTGTTGAATCTATAGGTCAATCTGGGGAGATTTGGCATCTTAACGATATTGATTTTTCTAATCCATTGACAATGGTATGTTCCCTCATTTATTTAGGTATTCTTTGATATCTTTCAACAATGTTTTATGGGGTTTTTTGCATACAAATCTTGCACATACTCTTCTAGATTTATGTCTAAATATTTTATGTTTTTGATGGTATCATAATGGGTATATTTTATTTCAATTTCCATTTGTTCATTGCTAGAATATAGAAATGCAATTTATTTTATACGTTAATCTTATATTCTAAGACCTTGCTAAACTCACTTATTAGTTCTACTACCTTTTTTTGTATTTTCTTTAAGGTTTTCTTTATCAACAATCATGTCATCTACAGGTAGAAACAGTTTTATTTTTCCCTTTTCTTTTTCAAAAACAGACTTTATTTTTTTAGAGTGGTTTTCAAGTCATAGCAAAATTGAGGGGAAGTGTACTCCTTGCCCCTCCCTCCACACACATTCTCCTCTACTATCAACATTCCTCACAAAGGTACATTGTTGCAATCGATGGACTTACAATCTGTATGCCATTTAGTTCTTTTTCTTACCTTTTGCATTGGTTACTACCTCTAAAACAATGTTTAACAGGATTGGTGAGAGTGTATATTCTTGTATTGTTCTGGATCTTCAGGGAAAAACAATCTCTTACCATTAAATATGAAAACTACAGTTTTGTAATTTCCTGAGGTTGAGGAGGACGTTCCCTTTTAATCCTACTTTGCTGAGAGTTTTTTTTCAGAAACGAATGTTGGATTTTGACAAATGCCTTTCTGCATTTATCAAGATTTAAGGTGCACATGAAACACACAGAGATCTTGTTAAATTGAAGATTCTGATTCAGTTAGTCTGGAATGGGGCCTGAGATTCTGCATTTCTGATAAGCTCTGGAATGATGTTGCTTGTTGTAGACCACACTTTGAATAGCAAATGCTAGGGTATTGAAAGGCTTGAAGGAACGATAGAACTGAAAGAAGCTTAAGAAGGAATAAATATGGAAGGAGAAATGTGGAAAATAAATTTTGTCACAGAGGCCAGTGAAGGAGAGTATCAACAGTGAGGGGGTGAGCTGGGCACAGTAGCACGTACCTGTAATCCCAGCTACTTGGGAGGCTGAAGCAAAAGGAGTGCTTGAGCCCAGGAGTTTGAGTTTACCATGGCTACCATAGTGAGAACCCATCTCTAAAAAAATAAAAATAAATGTTTACATATTCTTTAAAACATATCTAGTGGAATCTCAATACAGTAATTAAAAAAATGAATGAGGGGGTAGCCAATAGTTTTTAAAGTTTCAGGATTAAGCTTGTTGAACATGAAACTGTGTTGACTTTATAGCAAAAATTGTGCCACTTCTGTTTTTTGTACGTATTTCAGCTATTGGAAGTATCACATCACATTATAAAACCAAGCATCTGTCACTGTCCAAGTATGTTTGATGTCTGAGTTTGGATAGTGAGGGTTCAGATTACAATGAATGCCATGTGATATGAATATATTTGTTTCCTGAGTTTTGGGCAATGAGTAGTGAGTTAGATAATGAGGAATATCTGTCCTGACTAAAAAAGTTTATTCTAAAATGGTTGGTTCCTGAGTTTGTATGACAAGATGGTGGGAGATTTTATTTGTTTATGCATATCTCCCTACTAGATTTCATGTTCCTTGAAAGTTAGGATCATGTCATTATTAACTTTTGTGTTCTCAATATCTTGCATAGCCTTTGGTACAAAGGAAGTGCTCATTCAATGTTCAATAAATTGTTGACATGAGCTGAAGGGAGGTAGAAAAATTACAGACTATATTCTCAAGGGGTTTAGTGGCAGAGGGAAGGACAGTAATAGGTGAGGAAATTCAGGACAGAGGGAAGATTTTCTTTTACTGTTTTTATTATCATTATTTTGAAGTCAATAGACCTGAGGCTAATTGTAGGCAGATAAAAAAGATTCAATGAATAGGGAGTGATTGAAGATATAGGAGAGAAAAAAAATAATAGAGCATATTTCTATAGCACATAAAGAGCATAAATAGCTGGCTTAATCATAATGGGCAAAACATCACAATACTTTAACCCATTTTCCATTCAGTCACATAAAATCTCACAAAACTATTCACTCATGGTTATCACTATAATCAACCCTAATCTAGGACCGCATTGCTTTATATCTGAGTGACTGTGATGGCCTTGTAATTATTCTCCTTCTCTATAATCTTGTCCATTCAAAATCTTCCTCGCATGTTGGCTAGTAGACCTCTCTTCCAAAATCTTTTCCAGAAACAACCCTCCTACTGGGAATCCCATACATGGCCCCTTCTTTATGAGCTCTGATTTCAGCTTGGCATCTTAACTTCTTGGGATGGTTAAGGATTCAGGTTGCTACTACTCTCTTCAAGCCTAAATTTCTTTATCATGGATACCATGTGACTTTGATTCTGTTGTTACTTTGGCATTTCACACACTGAAATTTGTTGCTATAATTGAATTTAAATGATGATGATATCTCCTATTTTCTAATAAGTGGGCAAGGATTACTAGTAAGGGTACTTTCTCTAAAAATCTGTGTATTTCGAAGAAATATTAATATTAAGTTTGTAATTCTGTGTGTCTGTCTCTGTGTGTGTGTGTGTGTGTTATGCCACAGATATAATTTCTATTCACTATAAGTTTATTCTCATGTGTGGGCTAATTGATAGCTTACAGGATGCTTGTGTTTTCCAGCCTGCTGTTTTTGCTCTGAGCAAAAATTTACTCAGCTGATGAGAATATTTTGACAACTCTTCCTGGTGTCTGGGACATGCAATTTTATGTGAATTTTCTGGCTGAAATGACCCAATTTTAAGATGTAAAATGGAATATTCCAAATTTATGAAGAAATAGTATAGCTTGCCTGAAACAAGGAGTGACAAATATTAGGTTTTTCTGCAGTTCCTAATATATTAATATAAAATGACAGGATGGGAACATTATGAATATAGCCTTCTTATCTCATTTGCAAATATTACAAATGTTTACTGAAAAGAGTTCTAATAAAAGTTACAAAGAATTATAGTTTCTAGCTTGAACAAACAGTTCAATTTAATTCTTAGGAATATTTCAGTCAACATTTTATAATTTATTTGTACCTTTAAGAATATACATACTTACTGTGACCAAATAATTAATTTTCAACAGTTAAAGTGTTTTGTTGTTATTTTTCTTTTGTGTTCAGTAGTCCAATAATGCCATTATGTACTTTACTGTGATTCCTATCTCCTCATTCATTTTTTGGCTATTTTCTAAGATTCTGGACACATAAAGAAATACACATGGGATTTATGGATAGCCAACCAAAGAAAACAATCTCTCTCTCTACCTCCCACTGGCATCATTTGCATAGGTGTTTAGTCAACTTTAATATTTAAAAACTTGGAAATAATCCAACATAAGTGCTAAGCTGTCACTATTTATTTAAAATGCCTTTATCATAGAAGAAATAAAATATCATTCTGCACTGGTAAACGGGGAAAGCAAAATGATCTGCATTTCCTGGACATGTGGTGTATTAGTAGCTTTGCTCAACGGGATTGAGGCTGGCTTGACAGGATTGATTATACTGACCATTGTATGGGCCAATTGCCAAGAAATTGAGCAGTTGATTTTATTTGGTTTTCTTTTTTATTTATTTCAGAATATTATGGGGTTACACATGCTTTGGATACATGAATTACTTTTGTACAGTTTGAGTCAAAGTTGTGTGTCCATCACCTAGATAGTATGCATTTTGCCAATTAGTGTGAATTTACCCATTTCCTCCTCCCCCTCCCACCTGCCTGATTTCCATTGAATTTTACTACCATATGTACACAAGTGTTGATTATTTTGTTCCAATTTAATAGTACATGTGGTGTTTGTTTTTCCATTCTTGTGACACTGTGCTAAGAATAATTGGCTCCAGCTCCATCCAGGATAATACATAGATAGTTTAATATTTTTTTTCCTTTATTGAAGTGTAATTTACATATCATGTCTTTACTCCATTTTAAGTGTACAATTAAATGGTTATTAGTAAATTTACCAAGTTGTACAGCTATTCACATCAATCAGTTTTAGAGGATTTCCTACCCCCTATTGAGACCCCTAATACCCATCCCCAAATACATTTCAAGCATGGCCCTCCCTTTCACAGTGCTCACCACATCTCTCGGATGTGGGTCTACCCCCATCCCCCAAATCCCTAGTGAACACTACCATCATTTGAGCACCATAGTGTTAATCAGTCAATACCAATTTGATGGCGAGTACAAGTGGGGCCCCTTCTTCGGGTCTTGTGTCACCTCACTTTGAATAATGGGCTTAAGCTTAATCCAGGATAATATAAGCGGTGCTAGGTCACTGTCGTTTCTTAGAATTGAGTAATATTCCATTGTAAACGTATACCAAATTTTAACAATCCACTCATGAATTGATGGGCACTTGGGTTGTTTCCATGACCTAGCAATAGTGAATTGTGCTGCCATAAACATTCGGGTGCGCATCTCTTTATCATAGAATGTCTTATGCTCTTTTGGGTAGA
>CAUYRT010069585.1:0-17035 GCA_963574885.1 Lepilemur ruficaudatus
CATATCTTTCATTCTAAGCTTTTTTTCTATGCATATGCACATAGGATATTTACCACCATGAAAATTTGATCCTGAAGTATATGTAGCCTTTTTTGTGTTCTGCTTTTTCACTTATATGATTAAATAATTTTGAAAACATGAAAAAAAAAAAAAAAAGCAGGTCAAAGCAGGACGTATGTGAGTATAATGGTGGACTGAACCAAATGATCTCAGAAACACTCTCTTTTTGACGAAAACTGGCTTCTAGCAACCGGTCATGGGAGGGGCCCATTCAATGTGAGGCTTTGCCATTCTGGTAAGGCAGAATGGAGGCCCAGACAGAAGCCGCAGGCTAGCTCATTGTACCAAGAAAGAAACGAGGCCAATAATGAGTTTGAATCAATGGCATTTCTTGAACACAGAAGATGAAACTATTTTCCCCCAGATTGTTTTGATTGCTGCCAGTGGCTGCCGTTGGGTATGAAATCCATTCAGATCAGCGAAAGCCGGAGAAACACACGGTGCATGAAAAGATGTTGTAATTGGCACCATTGTAACTGTGCGGGGTGTGTGATCTCAGCTGGGAGGAGGGAGAGTTGCAGGATAACTTGTAATCTAATTTTCTTTGTTGTAAAATAGAATGCTACCATCGTATTTCTGCGGAATAATAATTACAACATCTCAGGCAAACAGAGTGCCTTTCTCAGGAGGTGCTTAAAGAGCTCAGCAGACATCCATTCAACCTCGTAAACACGGTAAAACCCGGCTTGCTCGCGTTCCCCGCACGCAAAATTCCTTTTAACCAGCCTCTCCCCTCCTCCGTCCTACTGGGATAAATGATTTTTATGCTGGTGAACCTGCCACCGTGAGAGACCTCAGGTACCTTCCGAGTCATCGAAGAATCATGAAACCTTCAGTAGACTTCCAGTGTTAATTGCAATTCATGACAGCCTACTCTTCTGAAAAGTGGTAATTCATGTGTTGCGTAGACGATAATTAGTTGGAATAGTTGATTAATCAGACCGTTCTATTTCTGGCCAGACTGAGGCACAGAGTTTACAGTCACCGCAGCACCGGCTCTCCCTTTGAGAGCCACAGAGGAGTCGGGTGAATGGGAGTGCTCTGTTTGGCTTGGCAGGTGTAAATTGCCTAGAATTACTCATTCTGGGAAAGTGACAGTTTCCAAAGTTTTATTCTTCAACCTCTACATTCCCTTGTAAACTAAATGAGAAGAGAAAACAGAGAAGTTTTAAAAATAGATGAAGACTTTGCCACCCCTAGGTCATGGCTGTTGTTGACAAGAGAAGTGTTAGGTCT
Organism: Lepilemur ruficaudatus; assembly: GCA_963574885.1. Classification (NCBI taxonomy): domain Eukaryota; kingdom Metazoa; phylum Chordata; class Mammalia; order Primates; family Lepilemuridae; genus Lepilemur; species Lepilemur ruficaudatus. Next base: position 1,297 of record CAUYRT010069585.1, read on the forward strand.
TAGCAGCAGAGGGGAACGTCTCCAAAGTCAACCTTTGGACGACATTTAGAACAGTCAATAGAATCTCTTCACAAACACCAGAGAGTTCTTCACGGGAGTATCAGGGTGGTAGATTTAGTTGCGTTAATTGGTCCATTCTAAACGTTTTATTAAAGTGATAAGATTGTAAACCAGTTAAGATTAACTTGATAACTTTGTTTTTAAGGTCCAAATTCTTAATTATGGGATTGTTTAAAAAAAAAAAAAAGCATTCGAAATTGGTATAGTGCTCAGGTTCACTGCAGAGAATCTAGAAAATTAAGGAATATGTAAAGAAGGAAATGAAAATAATTCTTAATTTCATCACCTAGAGAGAAGTATTATTGCCTTTTGGTATCTTTCTTTCCATTTTACTATATATATATATATATACACACACACATATATAAACATTTTACAAATTTAGGACAGACTATAATTTGCATATTACTATATGCTGTCCCCTACGAGCATTATATAAAGACATTTTCTAGGCCATTAAATATTATTTTACTTACTATGGACCAGGTACCTTATTAGTATTAGAAAATTAGAAAATCAGAAAATGAGAATATTCATATAATTATTATACTAATAAAGCAACTGCCTCCCACAGCCACGAACATTAGGTGCTACACAGAAGTAAGTTTATATGTTAGGATAATAATCATTCCAATAAGTTAGTGTAACGGAACAGTATTATTGAATTAAGTTCTTATGAGATAGTATTATCATTCTCCCTGTTTTCCAGATGAGGAAGCAGAGGCTGAGAGGATGGCAGTGACTTGCCCAGGGTTACTCTGCTGGTAATTGGCACAGCCAGAATTCCAGCCCAGGCAGCCTGAGTCCAGTCCTGTTCTTTTGACCACAGATTTTACTGTGTCAGTAGAAAAGATAACTCACTTGCCCCTACAGACATGAAACAATTTTAAATGCAATAATCTTTGAGAGATTCTCTGATTATTTTCTTTCTTAGGATAAATTCCTGAAGTGGAAATACTGGGTCAAAGAATATGAGCAAGCCCTGTAGCGAATGATACTGCAGTCAGAGTCCCAACTGGGGGAGGACCGAGACGACAGCGTTATTTATTGCTTGGCTTTCTTTCTTTTCTTTTCTTTTTGTCCTCGGTGTCTGCTTTTGCTCTGCCAGTGACAGCAGGACACAGACATGGTAGCGACTCAGGCCCAGGCATGCCCTGGAGGTCTGGGCAGTGCTCCTGCGGTCCAGGCAGAGTCAGTGGGTAGCTGCCTCTCAGACGTGTTTATTTCCTCCTGACACCGCCCGATGCAGTGTGTCTGGGAGAAGCAGGCACGGGGAGGAAGAGCTCATCAGAGGAGTGAGTCTAGATGGCAAGTGAACGTATAGCCTCTTAAGATGGACATCATCGCGAGAAAAGGCCTCTGCTTGGTAAAACTCACCAGGTTCAGTTAAAGGCTTTCCTATTTTAATGAGTATTCAGTACAGCCTCCCTGGCACCTAAACCACAGATTATTCATATATAGCAAGTGACTGTTTGTAACCATCCCTCTGCTCCTCATTATCGCCATGCTCCCTCTCAAGCCCCACTCATCCAAAGGAACATTATCTGTCCCGTGTCCCATCTCCTAGTGCCCAGCTTCCAGTGACGTGGTTCCATGTCATAGCAAAAGGCCAGACTTGACTGCCAGCTGTCCTAGGTTTGATTCCTGGCTTGGCCACTAATACACTGTGTGGTCCCGGAGAATCTTTTTGATTGTAAGTTTCTCACCTTTAAAATAATACAGAGTCGTAGTGACAATCAAAGTGCCATGTGTAGAAAAAAACACCTTTACTGAGTTCTTATTAGAAGCATCACAAAATAAAACACTGTCCCAAGTGTTTTAATACATACCTTTACTTATTTCTCAAACAATACTCGTGTGGTGAGCAGGAGTCCAGATAGCTCTCACGATGCTCACCCCTGGCATTGCTGCTGTGATTATGTTGCTTTACATGGCACAAGGGACTTTGCAGATGTAATTAAGGTGATGATCTCAGTTGGCCTTAAGATAGGAAGATTATCCAGGTGGGCCTGATACAATCACACGAGCCCTTTAAAAGGAAAATGTTTTCTCTGGCTGTTGGCAAAAGAGGAAGTCAGAGAGAGGTGAAGTGTGAGGAGGACCCTGTGCAGTCGCTGTTCAGAGGTGGAGGGGGTCCCGCGAGGAGTCCAGGCTGCCTCTAGGAGCAGAGGGTGGGCTCCCGGCTGCCAGCAACAAAATAAGGACCGCAGACTCACGGCTGCCGGCAGCGGGATTCTGCCAACAACCTGAATGAGTTTGAAAGTGGGTTCTTCCCAGAGCCTCCAGATGAGAGCCCAGCACGGTTGGCATCTTGGCTTCAGCCATAAGAGACCCTAAGTGAAGAACCCAGTTGAGCCCACTCACCCAGACTTCTAACCCACAGAACCTGTGAAATAAGAAGCGAGGGCTGTTTCGAACTGCTAAATTGTAGTAACTTGTTATGACAGGAATAAAAAACTGATATAAACCGTAGGCAGTTGGTACGTTTTTATTATGCCCATTTGCAGAAGAAGAAATGCAGAGAAGTGCAGAGAAGTCAAGTCACTTTTCTGAAGTCTCACAGCTATTAAGTATCTGTCTCAGTCTGTTTTGTGCTGTGGTAACAGAAGACCACAGGCTGGGTAATTTAGAAAGAACAGAAGTTTATTTCTCCTGGTTCCTGAGGCTGGGCAGTTGAAGATCAAGGCCAGCACCCGGCGAGAGCTGCCCCCTGCTTCCAAGATGATGCCTTAAGCACGGCACCCTTCGGAGGGGGAGACGCCACGTACTCACGTGGCAGAGGAAGGAAGGGCAAGGGGTCGAACTCTCTCCACCAAGTCCTCCCCTCCCAAAGGCCACACTTCCCGATGCTGCTGCACTGGGGATTCAATTTCAACCTGAATTTTGGAGGGGACAGAATCATGCCACCCGCAGCGGTAGCCCGTGTTTACCCCAGTGGCACAGTGCCCGAGACACTCCCAGATTCTCGTCACAGATGAGTCCCCTTCTCCTTTCTGTTCGGGGAGCGCCCAGCTGCCACATTTCTTGATCTTGCTGCTGGGGGTCATCTTGCAGGGCGTTCTGCACATCGCAGGACAAAGAGCACACTTGGAGCATCAGTTTTACTCACGGGGGTCGGTCGTTTTATTTTATAACAAACCTGAATATTTTGTAGGCTATAACGCAAAAGACAAAACCAGAGATTTCAAGGAAACTTTATGCTCTTAAGAACCTATCGTGGGCCGGGCGCGGTGGCTCACGCCTGTAATCCTAGCACTCTGGGAGGCCGAGGCAGGTGGATCGCTCAAGGTCAGGAGTTCAAAACCAGCCTGAGCAAGAGCGAGACCCCCGTCTCTACTAAAAATAGAAAGAAATTAATTGGACAATTAAAAATACATAGAAAAAATGAGCCGGGCATGGTGGCGCATGCCTGTAGTCCCAGCTACTCGGGAGGCTGAGGCAGGAGGATCGCTTGAGCCCAGGAGTTGGAGGTTGCTGTGAGCTGGGCTGATGCCACGGCACTCACTCTAGCCCGGGCAGCAGAGTGAGACTCTGTCTAAAAAAAAAAAAAAAAAAGCAAGAAAAAAAAAAAGAATCTGTCGTGAAAGATACTGGATTGAAGAAGTTTGAGGAGCACTGAGAGGATATGGTCGAGCTAGTTTAGTTTGAACGAGTATGTAACTGAGCTAATTTCCTTCCCTTCCCTCTCTATTCCCTAACTTCACAGTGAGTTTGCTGCACCAGCTGGAATTCTGGGATGAGAGTCAGGAGATCTGGCCTGCTCCTCTCCAGCCCTGGGCCATGCACCTCTTACCATTCCCTCCGACAAGCGGGCTGCAGGCCTGAGTGTCACTAACACTGCGTGACCTGGTGGAGTAGTAAGAACTGTTCTAGTGCTGTTGCATATAAAATTAGGTGATTTGGCAACACTTTCTCTGGGTCGGCGTCTATCACCAAATCTAGTGCTTTTACAGTTTTTGTGAGTTTTGACCCCTGGATTTGACAAGGCAGAGCGAGGTTTCTCAGACTGCAGCCTGGGTGCCACCTGCATCAGGATCTCCCGGGGCGCGCCTAACAGGAAAGCAGACCTCGAGTGGCCCCAACCTATTGAACCAGAAACACTGGGAACTGGGGGTCTGTGACTTCTCATTTTAAACAGGCTCTGTAGGTCACTCTGAAGCTTGAGATGTACAGCTATGGGGTGCAAAATAAATACGTAATATAGACCTGTGTCCTGAAAGCGTTTTCCTTGTTAAAAGACAAGCCTTGCAGGTTTGGAAGGGAAAACAGAGCCGCGCTCGTCCGTGTCGCTGGAGCCAGGGCCTGGAGGGAGCTGTGATCGCTGAGCTTGTCTGGCCCAGGCCCAGCCTGCAGAGTCGCCGCTCCCCTGTGGGGCTTACCTGTGCCCGCCCCGCTCAGCGACAAGGGACAGCGCGAGCGCAGGTCTCAGGAGCCTTGGCCTGTCCCGGAGGAAGGGTGTGGCTGGCGCAGGGTCAGGCCGCGGCCGAGGCGGCGCCTTTTCCACGCCCGGTGGCGCGGGCGAGGGGGACCTGGGGAGCGGGTTGCCTCGGGCTTCTCCCCGTGGCCTCCCGCGGCGCTTCCGCGTCCACCTGCTCCGGCCGAGCGGCGGCGCGGGGCCTGCGCTGTGCCCCGCCGTCCTGGTCCGCGCGGCCGCGGCGCCGTCGGCCCTCCCGCCACCCCCTCGGCGGGGCCCTTCCCTCCCTCCGGTGACGGCGACATTCAGCGGGAAGGGCAGGCGCGGACCCGCACCCGGCCCCGGCTCGCGGATCGGCCGCGCGCACCTCGCCCCGCCGGGCCGGGAAGGACAGCGCCGCGCCCGCGGGGATCCGCCGCGCGCGCGTATATGGCAAAGTTCCTCGCCGAGCTCCTGGGCTGCACGCTGCCGGGCAAGGGCGCCTCTCCCATGTGCGAGGTAGGGCGCGGGGCGCGGGGCACCCACGAGTGCACAGGTGTGCGGGCTCCGTCTCACCTGGGCGGGCTGGGGCTCACGTGGGCGGCGGGGCGGGGCGGGCTCGGGCTCACCTGGGCGGTCTCGATCTCACCTGGGCGGGCTCGGGCTCACTTGGGCGGGCTGGGGCTCACGTGGGCGGGGCGGGGTGGCAAGCGGGAGCCCAGGAGCCGGGGGACTCCGGCTCCTGCACCTCAGTGAGTCGTTCCTGGTCTCCGTCGCCGGTTGACAGGCGGACACGTTTTCTGTCGGCCTGCGGGAGTTGTGCCGGTGGGGCTTCACCTGAAATGCCAGGAGTGTCTGAAAACGAGTAGTACCCTGCAGTTCCTCCTTGCCGCCTACTTTGTTCTTCCCTTTTAGTCTGAGAAATAAGAATTCACAGAAAGATCCTTCTGTGAGAAGGTTTCACCGCCCTGCCTTCTCCAACGGCCCCCCTGCCCCACCCGGCACCCCACGAACCCCGCTGAAGTTGACTCCTCCTCTGGGAGCAACGCCCGCTGGGGAGGGAAGGGTTAAGACGGGATCTGCCAGATCCGGTGAGCAAATGGCACTGCTGAAGGCAGGTGCATCCAGCTGCTCACACCTGGCTGCTGTCGTTCATGACACAAGGCCGGCTTGCTGTCCTCCTGGGGGACGGTGGCATCAATGGCTGTACATGAAGCCCCTATGCTGGCCACTCAGTAGGGAGAGGTCCCCCCCCATGGCCTTTGTCACTCTCCTGTCCTACCTCGAGAGGCGCACAGGTGGGCCTGGCCCAGCAGCTGTGGCAGCCGCCAGGTCAACCATGCGGCTGTCTGCGTGTGCACTGTCCTCCTGACTCGGTCACAGGGCCTGACAACTGTCCCTGCCCGCTCGGGCCACTGCAGCAGCTGCCTCAACCCTCCCTGTCTGCAGTGTCCTGGCTGCTCAGAGAGACAGAATGGGGTCTCTCCTCTCCTGGATGCGGGAGTCGGTCCTTCTGCAAGGTGCCGTGTCAGGTTCCAAACTCCCAGCGTCGTCTTTGGCTGCTCCTGGTGTTCTTTTGTGCCTTCTGAGGTCACAGAGTCATGTTCCTTTGATCTGGGAGCTCAAATTGCCCAGCCCATACCCTCTGCTGTGTGACAAAACAGTGTTCAAGGAAGGAGACCCCAATAGTAGGGGATGAGGGGAGCTGGGAAGACAAGAGTGGACTGGGGTGGGCCAGGCTGAAATGCCTGGGCGGGTTGGTGGCCTGAAATCTAAGGCGTAATGAAGAGCCTGAAAAGGTAAAGTTTCCCAGGCCTGCAGTGAAAACTAGCTGTGTCCTTTGGCACACACGTGACATGACTGCCCGTTTGCTTTCCCGTAGTGTCAGCCGCATTTGGGGGTCATTCTGGAGACCTGAGATACTTCTTTAAAATTGCTCTTCTCTGTGTGTTTCTCTTCGCTTGTATTTGGATTTTTGTTCTTAAATTACCAAAACCCCTGCCACGTGACTTTGGTTGTGTGTTCTTGTCCCTGTTATCCCACACCCAACAGTAGCCGGGCTTTACGTTTTTTTTATTTTTTTTTTTTTTAGAATGATGGGCTCCCAGACATCCCGGGGAAGAGGCAGCCTCAAAAAGTAGCCATAGACAAATTTAGACAATTAAAAACAAAAATGAGTGGCTGTTTTGTCTTTGCAGAGTTCCGGGGAAAGGGAATTCCCTCAATCCTTGGTAGCTCCTCAGATCTTGCTTTGTGTTATTTTCTGCCCATCTGGAGGCAGGAGCTACTGTAGCATCTGCTGTCTCTTTCTGCAAATGGTTGATTCTGTGCCGGCTGGATTGGCCTCACACACTCCACCCAGGTGTCACTTTGAATGAGCGTTGCTGGAGAAGTCAGCGACCATCCCTTCCCCACCTTTGGGGAAGAGCTAATTCAGGAACGAGCTTTAAGGACGCCTGCTTCTGAGGCCATAACCCCATCGACACGCTCCTGCTCATCCATAGGCAGTTGTTAGACTCCCTGCGTCACAGAGGGAGAGAAACGTGCAAGAAAGATATTATTAAACCTTCCTAAATATTCATTTCCTTAAAGCGAAAGTGCTAGGACACTTGAGAAAATTCTAGGCAGCTTTTCATTTCCACCAAATGCTCTAATTCTAACTTTGGAGATGACTGTTCGTTTCAGGGAGATAGGGAGAAGAGACGGGTGTTTTCATGATAAGGGGCCTTTGTTTTCATTTTGGTTAGAATGTGGCCAAGAATGTAGTTTCTTCTTGCACTGGGTTTACACAGAGCAGATTCTGCCTCAGCACCGAGTCTGGGGGCTCATGTGTATTCACGGTTGACCAGCAAAGGGGAGTGGGTGTCAGGTTTGGAGAACCCAGGACCAAAACTGTCCCTGTGGTTGAAAAACAGCTCCCAGCTGTGCCCTGCTGTGCACCGTCTTCAGAAGCTAAGGACAGAGGGTGTGTGTGTTGGCGACACAGAGTGTCTTAATCATCGTTTTGTTACCTTTTTGCTTTCTTTCTTCTTAGTAAACTAAGTTTGCAAAACAAGTCTTCGAGAACAATTTAACCATTTCTAGAATCAAAAGGAATGGATAATAAGTTTACCCCAGGGCCACAGCAGTGCCCTGAGTCCTGGCCTAGAGTTTTGGAATAACGTTTGTGCCACAGCAAGGCAGAGCACCTACATAAAGAGTGGGGCTTGCTGCGTGTCTACGTCTAGAGAGGGAGCACGGAAGCTCACGGGTGAGTGGTTTTGGACCTAGCAGCCCCCTGTGTGCTTGGACGGACGGATGGATGTCTGGCCCCGGCATCCACCCCTTCCCCTTTGAGCTCTGACGTATTATGAACCTACCCCGCATCTCCAGCCCAGGTCTTGCTTTACGTGGTGCCTTAGTGATAGTCAGTAATGGGGTCTGAGTTCCAGGACAGGAAGTGGCAGGAGAATGACATAGTCAGAGGCGATTGCATTTTTATCTTCTGTGCCTGTCTTCCCCCAGTCCACAAATCTGCATTTTTAATCCCTGTCAACCTTTATCTAACCTGGCGGGACCCCTCTGAGGAACATCATCCGCTGGGGTGAACACATTTGACTCTGTAGAAAAGGGATGACCAATTCCATGCCATTGTCCATGGCTATGGTCTGCAGAATTTGCCACGCCTGATGTATACTACATAGTTCCACATTCTGCTTTCTGTCTTCACCAGTTTTGTGGTGTAGAGGGTTCAATTAATTTGCTTAAGATCACTTTGGTGACCCCGATCATGTCCTCTCACCTCCAGGCTGTTCCTCCGCTTGGAATATTCTTCCCCCTAATAGTCACCTGTTGAAGTTGCGCCTCTCTTCAAGGTTCGGCTCAAATCCCACCTCCAAAGCTCCCCCGACCTTTGGGTGATAGCCAGCCCTCTGCCACAGTCCCACTGAATATCATGCGTGTGTGTGCTTTTTCCTGCGAGACTTTGGACAACTTTGTCTTTGAACTTCTCTGTGCCTTGGTTGTATCTTCGGTGGGGATAATAGCAGTGCTTAGTGCAGGGTGCTGAGTGTTAAATAAATTACAGTACTTTGAATAGCGCCCAGGACGTGTTGATTGTGGAGGTTGCTGCAGGTGTCTCTGTCCTCTTCCTTCCGCGGCACCCAGCGTGGTATTTTGCAGCAAATAAATGTCCAGTGGATCAAACTGATCTTCCCACCCTGAAGGTTCATGATTTTCTTTGCCCTTAAATTATTTATTGTTTGTCTGATGTTCGGATTTAGCTGGGCCCCTTGTATTTTTATGTGCTCTATCAGGCAACATTATTTTACCTTCTTCCTCCTTCCCCTACAACCTGGCTCCTAGAATCTCATCCCACTCACCTGTGGAAGCTTTGTGTCTGTCCTTCCCTAGGAAAGCCCCTGCTCTGCCAGAGATCCTGTCCCAGGCCAGGGGAGCCACTGGTACGGGATTGCAGCGGGGCCAACTGTCTGTACCCATCACCTCCCTGGTATGGAAATGCCAGAGTGAGCGGGCTTCCCATCACAAGTGTCAGGGCTGCGACCAAGGATGTGTCCCTAGCACCCTGTTTATTCCTCATGTGTTCACCGATCCCTTCAATCTCTTCTTTATTCAACAAGCACTGAATTCTGTCTTTGTGCTAGGCACCCCATGGAAGCCTTCCTAAGAGACACTCAAACTGTTTTGACTATGGCCCACAGTAAGAAATGTATTTTACGTCGCAATCCTGGATACACACAGCTATTTATACCTACAACACTGCAGTGAGGTTTCCAGAATAATATTTTTCCTTATGACGCGGAATGTACTCGGATCTCTGCAATTTTGTTTTTTCTTTTCCATTCCATTTCTTCCATTCCATTAAAAAACAAACTGGTCAAGACCTATTAACTGATTTTGTGGGTTATGACCCAAAATTTGGAAAGCACTGCTATGTAAAATAGTAAGATTCTATTTTTACAAAACAATTTGTGCTACACCGTCATCCCAGCGCTATATTGGTATGTTATTACACTCTACATTACGAGATTCCTGTGGTCTATCTTGGGAAGCCAGTCGCCAAGCATAACATTATTTTTTGGGGGAGAATCTGTTTTCAGAGTTTCAAACTACTAACTTACCAAACAACATTTGATAAAGATCCTGCCTCTAAATTGGGGAGTGTTTGGGTAAGAGATTTGGCGCGTTACCTGAGCGTATTTTATGACAGGTTTTTTATTTCAGACAACGTGCCTGAATTTCAACTTATTTCTCTATTAGTATCCGTTAACCACACATGGTACTCCATTGGTTGGGCTGATTCCCAGGGCTACATTTTATGGATCTTTCCAGTTTTATATTTAAAACTCCTCTCTTGAAAGTGGTTTTACTTTCAAGCAGTTTTTTCCTCTCTCTACTTTGCCTGTTGAAGAACTTGATTTTTGTCCCTAATAATTGAATAGACGGGCTCCTTTGTCTGATTAAATGAATCTTGTACATTCTTATCCGCTTCGCCATTCTGATCGCCTTTGAGCATCAGGAGGATGAACCGTGTGGCCGGACTGTTTTGAAAGCAAATAACTTGGACAAGTATGGCTGTAGCTTCTGTGATTGGATGTTGGTGGATGATCATATGGGAGAATTTTACTTTGAAAATAACAGCTCCTATTGCCACAGCTGGGCTTTCTATGAGAGTCATTTGAATTTTAAGCTAATGGGTACTGGGTTTGTCTTGTAAATTCACAATTCAGTTTGTTTGAGGGCCAGTTGGACTGCTGTGCCGTGTCTGAGCCATTGTATACACTGGGGCGACTCTACTTACCTTTTGTGTGAGCTGCTTTTAAACTCTGCATGTGGCCCTAAATGCACGCATTTCATTTATAAGAATATTTGGTCCCATTATGATTACATCTGTCTAATGGCTTCTTGCTGAGAAACTGTTACATGATTCTTTTCTTTCTGTATTTTGATAAGGAAAGGCTGGCATTCCGAATGGCCAGGGCCGGCGGCATGTCTCAGGGAGCAGGGATAGGAGCTTAATTCTTTGATGTATTTCCTTTGGCTTAACTCTTTTCAATTTATAACAGTGTTCTTGTGTATTAGGAATTTCTTTCCTTTCCACGTCTTTGATGAAATATGACAGGTCTGGCAGCGACATTTGCACTAGGAAAGTTCTACCCACCTAGAGTTGCCTGTTGAGGGGGCCCATCAACAAAAGCACAACTTTTACCGACGTGAATCTGTGATGCATGAGAACCATGCTGTCCGCCCTTGGAGAGTCTTACAGGTAGTCCAGGCCTCTTTCTCCAAATACCTGTGATATAGTAACAGCATCCTCTGTTCCTTTCAAGCCTCTACGTTTCCAAACCAGAACGGAGGCCTCGTTGTCCTCCCCACACCCGCCTGAAACCCATTTCTCCTTTCCAACTCCATCCTCAGCTGAAAGCACCAGGTGTTCTCTGTTCACCTTGAGGAGCACTCTTGGTGTTATCTTTTCTCTCTCTTCTTTTTCCTCCATGGACAATCTGTCAGTGACTCCTGCGGATTCTTTCCTGGATCTGTACCTTTCTTTTTACCCACGTTACTCTCCATTCACTGGTCTGGCAGACACTGATTGAGCACCTACTACGGCCAAGGAGCAGCCTTAGCGGATTTCACAGCAAGCCACTAGCTGGCCTTCTTCCCGCAAGTCCCGCTTCTCTCCGCTCTTCCTGAGCAGCTGGCTAGCGTTCCACACTGCCTGGCCAGCGTTCCTTCCTGCCGTTGATTTTCTTCAGGGATCCCCACGTGTTCAAATACAAATTCTTGCTCCTGTGGCTTTGTTCGTGCTCTCTGTCCATCCTCAGTTAGGACTGAAGCCTGTGCCTTCCACCCTCACTCGCTGAACCCTGCCTAATCAGGACCGTGGCAAAGAGCCAGCCCCTCCCCAAATGCAGCAGAGAGGCTCGGGCTGAGGAATCACATACTTGGTTTCCAATCCTGGCCCGCCTACTTCTTAGCTATATGACCTTAATTAAGTAAATTGCTTGTTTGTGCCTCAGTTTTATTCTCTGTACCCTTGGAAGGATAATAGCTATCTCGAGTTGTTATGGGAATTAAGTAAGGCAATTCAAATGAAATACTTAGCGTAATGTCTGGCATGTAATAATTGACAAATAATATGTATAATATTAATTATTATATAAACTTTCACCTTAACCCTCATACCCTGGATTATCCCTCTTCTTTGACTGTCTTAGAACATACCTTATACTTTTCTGAGTCTGCCACAGTGCTGAGCAAAACATAGGTGCTCAATCAATGCTTATTAATTTTTAAAACATCCCATATGCTGCTATAGCAGAATCTGGGAGCCAGTTTATTTCTGGATATATTTAATTGTATTTCATGGAAATGTGACAGCCACTGTCCTCTAGTGATTTGCCCCCTGATCTACGGGCTGTGTATCGATGCTAACTTAGTCTGTGGTTGTACAAATGATGATAATGTACTTTCACAGACAACCGTGGCAGAAGCAGCACTTGAAAAATGTACCAATTATAAGTGCCACTTAAATGAAATTCAACCATAGATTGTAACGTAATTAAATACAGGGTATTTTTTATTTTCCAATTGGGTTGCAAACTTATATCCTCGATATAGGTCAAGCGAAGTGCCATAAGTCAAGGTTTTATTCATCAGACTTTTATCTTCCATGCTGTTGGTGGAGGATTCTGGCTGGAAGTCAGGTTAGATTTTTTTAAAAGTAATTGACTCTGAAAGGACACTTACACGGTGGACTTCCTTGTGAGATTTCCAGTGGGAAGGCAGTGATGCCCTACCCCTTTGGAAGCTCTGTTGGGTGCCTGGAGGCTCGGGAGTTTTCCTTTATGAGGATTATTTGAACCTGACTGTAAATGGAGTGAGTCCCATGGGGCTGAAAACCAAAGAGTGACAGTGTTGTGGATCACAAAGAACCTCATGGGGAGTCCTAAGATCCGGCCGGACGCAGCTCACCCCCTCACTGGCTGTGTGCTATTGGAGGAAATCTCCTGGCCTCTCTGAGTGTCAGTTTCCAGAGCTCTAAAACGAAAGCATCCATATTGGACTTGCTTCCCTCACGGAAACGGTGCCAGGCTCTGCTGCGGTAGTAAGCGTGAGAGTCCTTTCTAAAATGCCAAGCAGTGTACAAACGTGAATCGTCATTACTGATTCCGTCGTGCAGACGGCAGAAACGTAAGGTGCGTACTTGGTATCCTGGGCACGCGGGAGCTTGCCAGAGAATGGACTGTTCAGGGTGGTTTAAATGGCGAAGAACAGAAATGCTTCCCTTTGGAAGGTGGAGGAGGAAAGATAAAGCAGTCAGACTTCGCAACGAGAGCTCACAAGCTTCTGCACCCAGTAGGCTTCTCATCTTTCTTAGAAAGGTGTCTTGGGATATGCAGTAACTTTGCCGACAGCCTCAATTTCAGGCAGCCTTAAGAGCCTATGGTTTTGTTTTATGGAGATTTATTTTCCAAAATCACGTTATTCAGTTTAGAATATGATTGTGAAGGGATGTGGTAGGAATTACTTTGACTGTGACTGAGACCTCCTAGGAAGGCTGTAGGCTTGAGTGTGCTCCTAATGGTCATTGAAGTTTACATTTTGGGGCATGAAGAGTTGTTGTCTTTGATACCTTCTTCTAGAGAAAGTCTTTGATATCTTTTTAATTTCTCATGATGTCTGGTGTATTTATTCTAGCTGGGGGAGCCCTGTGGAGCACACACAGCGGGATGAGGGTAGCCCGGCCTCAAGGGGCTCGTAGGTGGGGAAGGCTGGCAGCTTGAAGGGCAAATCTTCCTTTTAGGAGTGGGTCCCCACCGTGGCCATAACCACCCAGGCATAGGACAGGTTCATGGGTCCCTTACTTTGTCCCTAAGTGTCCTCATACTTAGCTTTGTGAACCTGTGTTAGTTACAACCATCTCTCAGCTTTAATTTCCTCTTCGAAAAGTCAACGTTTTAGTAGATCCTACCATATAAGGCAGTGAGGTGGTATATGGAATGCACTTAGCTCAGTGTCTGTGACATAGTTATCTGTAGCAGCAATAATCATTTGTCTACTAAGTTAGTCTTTCCACATCCCATGGTTTTAATTTTTAAAATTTTTATTAATAATTATCTAGAACTGTGCTGTCTGTTTGCAATTGGCACAATTGTATGGTAGCCAGGGAGAAGGGAGGGATCAGAGAGTACAGAGAAAGAGAATAGTGAGCATTTAAAAAACAATTTGATAGATAACTGGGCCAGAAATTCCATTTCATTCTTTGTTCTAAGTTCAATGCCAAGTTTGTTACTGGAACCATAGTAAACCTTTCTTACAAGAGTTTAAAACACTTCCATTCTTACTCTTTTATATCCGTTTACTGGCACTCTCTGGAAGGAGTGATGACACACTCAACATTCTCCAGGCATTCCCTATCCGGGAAATTAGAACCAACTCAGGGGTCAGTCAGTAAGTGGGAGAAAGAAAAGTAGTGTCACCAGATGGTGTTAAAAACGCTCCAGGTGTATATGGTAAATATACGTGTAACTGGGCCCACCTTGCTGCGTCAGAGCTGGGGTTTGGCTGTGTCCACTGTGCAGCAAGCCCTGGAAGCTGCCTGTATCCAGACATTTACACAGGTCTTAAGACGCTCTCTGAGAGCTAAACTTGAATGAGGCTTATGAATAAAATTCTGTCAACATGGGGGAGGGGAGATACCAGTGACCACTTACAAGAGGGGGCTCCTGGGCTAGACCCAGAGAGAGGGTCTGAGGGTCTGGGATTGCAGATTGCAGAAACACACACTGGCTGTTGTTTGAACCCACCCTTCCCTCTGTCCCATGAATCTAGTGTCCCCTGTGCTTGACATAGGATGACACAGGCATCCTGCTGCCCTGGGGCCCTTTCAGAGGACAGAGTGGGAGGAGGGAGCCTTTCCGTGCGTGGGGAGCGCTGGTGGCCTGGCCATCCTCACGGCAGTCGTGGTTACCTTGCCGCCGGGCAGCAGAGCACACAGGCGCCTGCAGCTGGCCGGGGCCAGTGGCTGCCGGGACTGGTCCAAGAGCTACATGGCACAGGGCCCCTGGGGGCACCTGCCAACGCCACAGCGGGGAGGGATCCTTGGAAGAGCATTCGATGCTCTCAGGGTGGAGGGGCATCATGTGCTAGCAATGTCTGGGTGTGACAAGGTGATCTCCTTTGTGACTATAATTGGGTACGTAAAACCGGTCCCTATCATCCCGTCAACTTCTTTCGTACTCCGTGCTGGAATCGGTGTTTCCCGCAGCCGGCAGGTGGGCCCCTCATGCAATCGGGCCCTGCAAACCGTCTTTTCCCCCAGCAAGCTTCTTCTTGACGTTCTTTTTAAGCAAATTTCATATGTGTTAGAAAGACAAAGACACGTGGACAGACGAACACACAGTGACTGCTCCCGGAATGGCTGAGAAGATTCAACCACATCGCGACCAGCGGTTAAAACGGATCCGGAACCCTCACGGATTTAATGTACCGACTTTGCTACAAAACCTTAAATGTGCTTGTGTACATGAGGCCGAGTGCATCTCTCCTTGGCCTCTGTCCTCTCCTCCAGCTTAGGGGCTTCCTTTCTAAGAACCTGTGGCAGAGCTTCGTGCGAATTTCATTTTCCCCCTCCTGCTCTGCAAATAGAAACCGACTTCATTTTTCCTCATCTAGAAAGGAGTGGCGCATCTGATTGCACAGGCCAGGAAGAAATGACTGGAACGCAGCCAGCCAGGCCCTGGGGAGCTCCCTAAAATTACCCTCTACCTTATGGACTGTCCAGATTGTTTGTATGTGCGGCCAGGGAGACGGGGGCAGGGGGAGGGAGCTGGGAGGTGAAATTTCCTCACGCCCAGATGCTGCGAGTGAGTCTGATGGCTGGGTGAGCACCCCCCACGCCGGCTGTGGGTTTTGGGAGGCCGTTTGTCTGGTGCCAGGTCTGTCTGTCCGAGCACCTGGGCAGACCCTCGGGGGTTCTGAGTTAGCGCAGCTCCCTCTCTCTGCGTGCTGTGTGGCCTTTCCTTGTGTGTGAACACTTCCTGGATAAATGCAGGGACTTTTCCCGGCTCACCTTGGGTTGCATCTCTGCTTTGGAATGGGTATGGGTCAGAGCGACTAAGAAACGTGCTGGACAGCAAGCGACAGTCCCAGAGCTTTAGGATCGACCAGGGCGCCTTGCACGCATCATTCCATCAGAAACGGAGAAGCTGTCGGGAGTTATTTTACCCCGGTTACAGGTGGAGAAACGAAGGGGCAGAGAATGAAGAAGTAATTAGCTGTTGG
>CAUYRT010069587.1:0-31566 GCA_963574885.1 Lepilemur ruficaudatus
GGACTACAGGCATGCGCCACCATGCCCGGCTAACTTTTTCTATATATATTTTTAGTTGGCCAATTAATTTCTTTCTGTTTATAGTAGAGACGGGGTCTCGCTCTTGCTCAGGCTGGTTTCGAACTCCTGACCTTGAGCGATCCACCTGCCTCCGCCTCCCTGAGTGCTAGGATTACAGGCGCGAGCCACCGCGCCCGGCCTGTTAAGCATTTTTAATACTTGTCTGATCTGCTAATGTGCTAACGTTTTATAGAGGTTGTAGAGCTGTATTTATTAGTTAAACAGACCCATCATTTTCCCGTGTTGTTCTTATCTGGCTTCAGGAATCAAGATTACTTCATAAGATGGCCCGGGAAGCTTTCCCTCTCCCTGCTTTTCTGAATAATTTGAATAGATGAGGATTGACCGGTGGTCAATCCCCATTTATCCAGGGGTCTTTGGGAGGGGAAGTGTCTGATTACCGTTTCAATTTCCTTTATAGTTACTGCGCAATTAAAATGGTGCTTTTTTTTTTTTTTTTTTTTGGTGCTGGTTTTAGAATTTTCCATTTCATCTAATTTACTAGGTTTTTTTTTTGAAACAGAGTCTCACTCTGTTGCCCAGGCTAGAGTGCTATGGCGTCAGCCTGGCTCACAGCAACCTCAAACTCCTAAGCTCAAGCAATCCTTCTGCCTCAGCCTCAGCTCCCGAGTACCTGGGACTACAGGCATGCGCCACCATGCCCAGCTAATTTTTTTATATATACTTTTAGTTGGCCAATTAATTTGTTTCTATTTTTGGTAGAGACGGGGTCTCACTCTTGCTCAGGCTGGTCTTGAACTCCTGACCTTGAGCAATCCGCCCGCCTCGGACTCCTAGAGTGCTGGGATTACAGGCGTGAGCCACCGCGCCCGGCCTAATTTACTAGTTTTAATTTATGAATTACTAATTACATTTCCTTTACTAGCGAACAGGTCTTCACAACACTCGTCTTACTGTTTGCCTTTTCAGTATAACCTTTATCAAGTTAGGAAATTCCCTTGTGCCCCTGATTAAGCAAGTGTTTCCGTGGGGCGGCTGCTGCCTTATCAGATGTGCTCCCTGCTCGGCGACGGTCACGTGGTGGCCAGCGCGTCCCCGCTGTGCTCATCGCTCTCCTCACAAAGGTTAACCTTCATTTCTTCAGGCAGCGGCTTGGGCTCTGCGGATCTTCTGTGCTGTGCTTTCTTGAGGTTTCTGCTTCGCTGAAACTTGCCTTTGACTGTAGGATTTTCTTCTTTCCTGTCTCCTTGAGCCTGTTCGGCTGCTTTCTTCCGACTTCTCGCGTTGGAGACTTGGCGCAGCTGAGCTTCCTTAACTGTTAGAGACTCCTGACGGGCGTACGTGTAAAGCTGTGTTTCAGCTGGAGCCTGTGAATCTGAAATTCGAGAATTCGGTCCTAAATGTTTAATTCATTTTACGATTTCCTTTATGACCGAGGATTATTCGGTAATACATGACGCAGTTTTGAAGCGGAGGGGACTTGAGGGGGTTCTGATGCTGGTTTCTGATCCTGCTGCGTTGTGTTTGGACCGGAGACTTGCTCCGTGGCCTGACGTGAGCGACCACGCCCGGCCTGTGTGTTTTCATTTTTACTTGTTCTTTTTGTTTTAAATGGGTCTTTCATACGGCATCTTGTTGGATCTTGACTTTTTTTAAATCCAATCTAAGGAATTTTTTTTATTTCATTAGTCAGTTTAACTCATATCTGCTAAATTCTCATCTGCTGGGACTTCACTCTCCCATATTATTTATCTATTATTTCTGTTTCATTTTCCTACATTCTTGTTTTTCACTGGAAAAATCACGTTTTCTGCTGCTGTGTTATGAGTTACACATTCTCATCCCGTCCTGGGATGATTTCCCACCTCACCACCACTCACGCCCGTGCCACCTGCCCTCCCCTGGCAGAGCCCGGCACTCCCCGCGTGGGCCGCGTGGCCTGTGGTTTCCAGTGCCTCGTCCCCAGCTCCTGCAACTCCTGCAGGCGTGTCCAGTGTGGTCCTTACGTGGGCCAGAGCCTCAGGAACGCTCGTGCCTGGGCGTGGCGGGGCTTCTGCTCCACACGGTTCCGCGTGAAGACCTAGGAGAGTGTGTGCGAGTTTTGCCTCTCCTTCCTCGGCACCCTCCACGCGGAAGGCACGCGCACACGTATTTCGCACCGGCGCCCGCCTCTCCCCGTGCCCTGGCCCCGCTGACCAGGCAGCTGTCTTCCTCGCTGCGACCGCCCTGGGAACACTTTGCTCTTCCGGTCGTAGACTTAGGCAGTTGTCACTGTGCCCGTTACACTGCGGGGCCACTTGGTCTGGTTGGTCTGAACGTCACACTCGCAGTCGCTGCCCGTCACGCCCGACGCTGCAGGTGAGGCCCGGGTTGGTTTTACGACTTGGGAAGGGCAGGAGAAGGGGACCCGTGAACCGGAAGTTCTGCCGTGCACACGTCTGGCACCGTCACGGTCGTGGCCCTCGCAGTTTAGCCAGCGACGGTCTGACGGTCTGACACTGCGCATCTCACACACGGGAGGTGCTGCCCTGAAACTCACGCCGTCCTTTCCGGCTCTCAGTAGGCGCTGACGTGAAGCGCAGCTTTCGTGTCCAGCCTGTAACCAGGCTGAGCCCCCTGCGGGGGACTGGAGGCCTATGGATGGGCACGAGCAGCCCAGCCCCACAGAAGGGCCTGAGTTCACGGGGTGGGGGCTTGGGTCACACGTTCTCCCAGAAGCCCCCCATGACGCCGGGCCGGGGCTGCTTCACGCCCAGGCGTGGCCACAGGCTGCTCCTCTTTGCCACGGGCGCTCGGTGCTCCAGTCACGGATCTCACCTGCCATGACCACCCAGACCTCTCCGCAGACTCAGACCGTGGACGTGGCCGGCTGCTCTGACACCATGGGGACAGAAGCCACGGGCAGGTGGGGTGGCAGGGCAGGAGATAGAGACCAGGCCTTCCCCAGGGCACAAACGCATCTTCCAGCGTGAACTTCTATCCATGGGACGTCACTGCCCGCCGAGGCGTCCAGAAGCCTCCACATCCCTGCCGTGACGCTGGGCCATGGAGCCAACCCCCTTCTGTGGAGGAGCCTGTTCCAGGGGCGTCTGCCCTAGAGCAGCCGGTGCACGGTGGGGGCCAGGGCCGGCCCCCCTGGTTGAGCCCATCTCTGGGCGCATGCCTGCCCTGACTCTCAGTCCGGGCACTGATGCGGGGTCTTCTCCAAGCCCCCGTGGGTGGTGTTGCCAGGAAGCCTGGCAACGGACGGCGTGGCTGCTGCAGAGCCGTGTCCGTCCCCACCAGCGTGGGCCTGGGGCTGGGTGCCCCACCCACCCTGACAAAACCCAGAACCAACTCCATCCACCCGTCCCTGCGGCCCGCGCCAGGCCCGGCAAGCACTGGTCCGCCCCTGCTACGGCCACCACCTGCCCGCGGGCCTCTCCTGCCCTCACACCGCCACGCCCGGGCGTTGCGAGGAAGGAGGCGCCGGAGACACAGGAGAGGCCTGGAGCCCCCGGTGGGGTCTCAACGGAGCTCACGCCCCACCCGGACCTCGGCCACCCCAGGCTGGCAGCGAGCCGCACTGCGCCTACATGTGCCGCGGGCATGTTGCTGCTCTGCCTCTCCTTCCAGGGGAAGCAAAAACAGCCCATGGAGTCCAAAGGGTCACTGGGCAGCCATCCAGAGCGCGATTTCAGGGCCCTGGTTTCCAGGGGAGAGGACTTTGGCCCGGCGCGCAGCCCACGGCGCCCCGAGCAGGAGAGCAGTCCTCCTGAGCGTGGCTGGGGTGTTTCTCCCAAGAGAGAGCGTTGCCTCATTCCTGCCATGCCCAGCCAAGACGAGCAGAGAGCAGCCTGGCGAGCAGGTCGTGGCCTCGGCGAGTGACAGGCAGTGCTCCTGCCCAGGGGACGTTGCTGTGGCCCTGACAGCCCCTGGCCAGCCCAGGCCGCTGGTGTGTGGCCCCGAGATGCTCGGGGCATCTGCCTGGTGCCGTGAGCCACTCTGGCAGGCCCACGAGGCCATTTATTAAAATTCTTCTTTTGTGAATTTTATCTAGAATCCCCTGCACCCCTTGCCGGGCCCTTTTCTGCTGTCCCCAGAGGGTGCCAGCAGAGGCCGTGTGCTGTCTGAATGGGGCTCCTGAGCACTTGTCGAGAGGCTCTGGCCTGAGGCGGTGTGGGGGGTGTGAGGTGTGACCACGTCCACGTGGGTGACTGCCGCCCCACGCCCTACTCTGGCTTCTGCACCCGCTTCCCTTCTGGGGCCTCAGGGCCTCCTCCCACCTCATCGCCTCCCCTGCACCCACCGGCCTACAGCCCACCTGTGTTGGCTTCACCCCTCACTTCTCCTCCTGGGGGTCTCTGGGTCCCATGTCACCCAGCGTAGGCCTGCGTGCTTGTCTTCTCTGAGCAGGAGCAGAAGCCACTCTCCTCGAGGCCTTGTGCCCACAAAGCATTTCCCCTAAATTCCCTTCCTTGGGGCCCCAGCCTGCACCCCACTGCCAAGTGGCTCCCCTCAAGGGCCAGGATAGGCACCAGCACCGCCTGAGTGGGCTCAGAACTGGGAAGGGGCCTCCCACCAAAATGGCATGAGGGAGGAGTGGTCACAGGTTGGCGGCTGGGCAGTGATGCCAGTGCAGGGGTGAGGTCCCATGGAAGCAGGACAGGTCTCCACAGAACCCAGACCATCAGTGTGGAGGAGGGCAGAGACCACGGTGAGCTGGAAAGGCCTTTGTCCCCAGAGCCCAGGGCCACCAATGAGAGCCACAGCGGGCACCATCTGCCCTTCTCAAAGCCTCAGTGGCTGGGCAGCTTGAGCACAGGTGCAGGAAGAACACCCAGCGAGGCCCCAAATGTGGCCCAGGAGCCCATGATGCCCCACCCCGCCCGAGGATGAGCCCGAGGCAGGGCCACGCCTCCACCATGGCTCTTCTAGGTCAAAGGACTGTGCAGCTGCCCCAGGAGACAGGCCTGCCCCACTGCAGTCTCACTCCAGCCAGCCCGGCCCATCCTGCCCTCAACACACATCAGAGCCCTGCGGGGAGGTTAACCTGGGTGGGCCTGGCAGGCCCCAGTCACTGTCCCTTGGTTAATAGCTACAACGCCTTAGACATTTCAGGAACTTTCCAGAAGCCATGTGCTGGGCCAGAGCAGACCAAGCAGTGGGCAGGAGGCAGGTGTGCAGGGCCCGGGAGGCACGGCCCTCGAGCTGTGCCGACAAGTGGAGTGTCCACATAATTTCCCAGAGGCCTGATCAGAGCCCGGTGCAGAGAGGGGGCCCAGGCCGGCTCCGCAGAACAGGTCAGGCGAGAGGGCGGGCAGAGTGGCAGGGACCAGGAGTGTTCCACAAACCAGTTGCTGGCCTCACGGCAGATTAGCATCAGGCAGGAGATGAATCCAGGGTCACGGAGAGTCACTCCGGGGCAGATGGGCTCGACATGTCCCGCCCTCATGCCCTAGAGAGCCAGGAGCATGGCCAGTTCCCCCACCGTCCACAGGGAGGGCACTGCAGGGGGAGGACGGGCAGGAACCGGAGACCACAAAGCGGGTTTCTGTACCCAAGCAGCCAGACCTGCTCAGGAGCCTGCCCCAAGCGAGGCAAGGGGGCCACTCTGGGGAGGGGCGAGAGCCTGTGCTCCCTGCCCAGGGGACTGTCAGGTGCCCTCTGACCCAGTTCCTAGTGTGGGTCAGGGGCCACCCTGCCTGGCGTCCGGCAGGACTGGTGCCCAGTTGCACCTAGCCTGCCACCTCCCTGCCTCTCCTGGGGGGGCAGCAGAGGGCCTGGCAGCACAGCGCCTCTTGCCCGCAGCACCAGCCCCTCCGGCCCCCAGGCAGAGGGTCTTGGGGTCTGCGCTGCCCTTTTCCCGAAACCTCACTTTCTGCAAAGATGCTCCCACCAGTTTCTCGCAGGATTAACTCAGGCTAAGTCCCCGGATCCCGGAGGAGACTAGACCCTTGTGTCCTGGGGAGGGGCAGCCAAGGCCCCCAGGGTTACAGTGGTGACCCCAGGACCTGGTCACAGAGGACCCTGGTGTCCAGCCTGAAGCCCCTTCCGTGGGACACCCCTGCCCTCCACGTGGGCTGCGCTGTACGGAAGGAAACCTGGGGACAGAGCTCAGGGGAGGGTGGGGTGGGGCCTCAGGGCGGAGGGCTCTGTCAAGAGAGAGAGGGGTGGGCAGTCTTTGCAGAAAGGGGGGGAATTCTCTGGGGCTGGGAGAGCTGAGGGGGTGTCCAGGACCCCAGTAGGGGCCAGAGGGTGTAACCCCATGAGGCTGCTGGTTCCAGGTATCAGGATAAGCCCAAGAAGGGAAGGGGGCCCCAGGCACCACAACCCAGAGAAACAGTATGTCACCACGAGTGTCCCCAACGCACAAACCCCATACCTGCCCCCTCAGGCCAGACTCCAGCTGTCACACCAACCGTGGGGTGGTGGCTCAGTGGACGCTGGGTACACAGTGTGCATGTCACCCCCAGGCGTGCCTCCCGTGTGTGAGGGGTCCCTGTCAAGCTGGTGGTGGGGGTCAGGCCACACCAAGGTCAGGAGCCCCCAGGGAGAGGCGGTTCTGAGCTCACATCTCAACCATGGATTTTAATGACGTTTTGTTGTTTTACAAAACAAATACAATTTTTTTTTTTTTTTTGAGACAGAGTCTCACTCTGTTGCCTGGGCTAGAGTGCTGTGGCATCAGCCTAGCTCACAGCAACCTCAAACTCCTGGGCTCGAGCGATCCTCCTGCCTCAGCCTCCGGAGTAGCTGGGACCTGGCTAATTTGTTTGTATATATTTTTAGTTGGCGAATTAATTTCTTTCTATTTTTAGTAGAGACGGAGTCTCGCTCTTGCTCAGGCTGGTTTCGAACTCCTGACCTTGAGTGATCTGCCCACCTCAGCCTCCCAGAGTGCTAGGATTACAGGCGTGAGCCACCGCGCCCAGCCCAAAAGAAATACATTCTTAATTCAAAAACCTTGGAAACTAGAGAAGAGCTGGCGGATAAAGAAGCGCACGACAGTGCCCCTGTGCAGCGACGTCCAAGGCCGCCACCTCCAGAGGGCTGCCCTGGCGCCTTGGCCCAGGCGTGGGGCATGGCCCCCGGGTCCTTGGCCTGTGCCCAGCTGGCCATGGGCGTTGGGGCTGCTGGTGGGTTAGAGGAGCCCAGTGAGTGCAACTTCTCCGCAGGCCCCTGCCAGCCGCACTCAGTGCGCAGGGCACGGGTCTCAGGGTGGGGATGCCCTGAACAGACGGGAGGTGGGGCCGAAAGACAAGCATTAACCCAAGACCCCACACCTCCGTGGGACCCGTCATGAAATGGTCAGGCTCTCAGAGCCTGCTGTCCACCTAGGCCCAGGCCCTGCCAAGCATCCATCGCGCTCACGTCCACCCGGACCTCCTGTGCCTGCACCCCGGGCCAGGACCCGGAGGTGCAGCCCAGGCCTCCCGTAAGCAGAACCAGGGTGAGCCACGCGGCCCCTCCCTGTCCTGCAGGCCTGACCAGCCCTTTGTCTTGTTCTCTTCCCTGGCAGGGCTCCCGGCACCGCCAGCGGCTCCCCGTCTCCAGGAGGCTGTCAGGAGCCCTGATGTGTCGCAGGCGGGCTTTGCTGTCCAAGGGATGAAGGTATCAGCCCAGTCGAAGGCCAAGCCCACCAGGACCTCCAAGTGTCATCCTGAAAAAGCTAAAGACGGCCAGCGGCCCCCCAAGATCCGTAACTACAACGTGAAGGACTGACCTGCAGCCTCCCCACGGGAGCTCGGGCCTGCGGTTTGCCAGGCGTCGGGGAGTGGAGCGCGCAGCACGGACGCACCCACCGCAGATCACATTAAAACCCAGCAGTCCCCTCACGCATCTGCTTGGCTGGCCGTGTTGTTTACCTGTCCTACTTAGGAAACGCAGTATCAAGTGCTGGTGCCGGAGCCCGGCTGCCTGCGTCACACCCACAGCCGCTGCACACTGGCGGTGTCGAGGACAGTGCAGCCTTCCCTGGAGCCTGGCAGAGGGCAGGGGTGGAGGGCAGAGTGCCCACCTGCAAGCAGGCAATAGCGCCGTGGGAGGGGTCCTCCCGGGAATGAGAACCTTGGCTCTGAGTGACCCTGGCCCAGGTGGGCCGACAGCCAGCTGGGCCCTTGTGCCCGCGTGTGTGGGCTGCTCGTGTCGGTGCTGGCAGGGTGGGGGCCGACCCAGGACAGTGGGTCACAGCAGTGCCGTCTATGTCCATCCCCCATGGAGGACAAGGGTAAAACGTCTCCGACACATGGGTACCCAGGGCCAGCACCTACAAGGATGAGACACCTGAGCTGTCCAGTGGTCACTCCAAGTACCACAAGAACACACCACACCCCTGATCAAAAAGCACGTCACAAGGATTGTCTTGTGTCTTGCACACTTGCACGGATGCCCTCTGCAGTTGACACGACGGTCACCACCACTCGGGGTGTCTTGGGGGCCCATGTCCCACCCACCCTCTTCCAGAGCCCCTGCCTTTGCTCTGCGGGTGCCCGCACCTGGTCATGCCCTGCCTGCAGCGGAGGGTAGGGGTGGAGTGGCCTCGGCCTTGCCTGTGCCCTGGGGCAGCCTTTTCCTCTCTGAACCGGGCAGGCAGCTTCTCTGGGAGAACGTGGGGGAGGGCTGTTCCCAGCCCTAACCTGCTGTGCGCCCCGGAGAGTCATGTTCACGCGCAGCTTCAGTTTGTGCCCGAGTGAAATGCAGACCGTGAGATCTGCCTTCCCGGCTCTCAGCTGTGCGGGCAGGAGAGAGGGCACCGTGGTGGTGGCCGCTGGCAGTCTCCAACGCAGCCAAGGAGGCAGGGGTGCAGATTGCTCTTGCTGGCCTGTGCGTTGTGGTTGGCTTTCTTCATTTGCTCACGTAAACACACAAATGGGAATGGGGTGCCCCCTGGAAACGCGGCGTGGCTCTGTCACTTCCTTTAGCTCAAAGTGAGCAGAGTTGCCTGTCACCTTCTGTAGCAGCTGAGAGCAGGGGGGGCAAGTCCTCAGCCCTCCCTGGCACAGGCCCCAGGGCCTCCTTTCTGGCTGGCCCATCGTGAGGTCAGGGGTTCCCGTGGCCCCGCTCCCCGCGCGCTGACCGCTGACCAGCAGCACTGTGGGGAGATGGGTCTGGGGTGGCAAAGGCACTGGGAGGGGCGTTTGCACAGCACGGTCCAGCTGCTCCTGACCCTAAGCTTTGTCCTTAAGCTGACCCTATGGCTGCACCCTGAAATCTAAAGACAGAGAAAAGCCCCTCGAATGAGGACGTAGTTCAGGTGTCAGACCTGGCCCTGTCTTCCCTGTCCTTCCAGATCCTTCCTCCTGCTGTGTGGACCTGTGACGGGCTGCAGGAGGGAGCAGTGGCCTTGTGCAGGACTGCAGCTGACCATCCTGCTGCCTCCCGTGTGGCCCGGCCACGACCTCACCCCACAGGCCTGTGCTCCCGGGAGGGAGGAGACAGGGCAAGGGGTGCCAGGATAGGGGTACCCCAGGCCCTCTGCGCAGCCAAGCACTGCCTGGAGCCCCCAGAGCAGGACGCTAGCCGGGCGCCTGTGGCCTCAGGTGGTGTCTCTTACAGTGCGGGCGAGGGCGGGACCCCTCCGAGTCACCCCGTGGGGGAACCACAGGAGGGCCGTGGGGCCGGGCAGAGCCTCCGCCCGCGCTGGCGTGGAGAACCCGCGGCTTTTGTCTGATTCCCGCCAGGTGGGTGTACGGCCAAAACCCGCTGGGCCTGGGGGTGCCCCCGTCCGGCCCACCCCCGCCCCTGCTCCCAGGGTGGCTGCCACGGGGACCCCGCGCGGCCGGGCCTGGAGGACCGGTGACCGCCAGTAACCCCGAGCAGGGCACCCTCCGGGGTCAACGACCGCGCTCGCGCCGCGGTCCATCACCCTATCGCCTAGCAACGCCCACCCGCGCGCCGCCATTGGGCCGGCGCGAACGCCCCCGGCGCCCGATTGGCCGCCGCCGCGGGAGCCACGCCCCGTGCCCGCGCGGGCAGCGACGGCGGCGCGGAGCCGGCGGCCGCGAATGCGGGGACCCCGCGCGCCCGCCCGTGAGGTGGGGGCGCCCCACCGCCCGCCCCGCTTCCCCCGGCGCGGCCCCCGGAGTGGCCCAAGCACGCCCCGTCCCACCGCCCGCGCGGCGCACACGTGGCCGGCGGACCCGGACGGGGGCGGGGAACGGAAGTCGGGGGCGGGGGATGCCCGCGCCCCCTCCCCCCGGGCGCGTCCCCGCGCGGGCCGGCTCGGCGGCGCGCACGGGCATCACCCCACGGCGGCGGCGCGCCGGGTCCCGGGGCGCAGCCCCGACGCTCATTGGCCTGGGCGGCGCAGCCAAGCTGTCAGCCCATGTGGCGTGGCCGCCCAGGGATGGCCGCGGTTTAAATAGCGCCGGCGCCGGCCTAGAGGGAGCCAGAGAGACGGCCCGGCCCCGGCCTCGCTCCGCGCCGCCCGCCCTCGCCGCCCGCCGCCAGCCGCCCGCGCCCAGACCAGGTACGGCCGCGGCGCTCGGGCCGGGCCGGGGACTCGGGGCCAGGCCGGGGGTGCTCGCGGAGCCCGGCCGGGGGAGCTTGCGGTGCGGCGCGGGGCCGCGTCCTCCGGCCTCGGGAAGCATGTGGCCCGGCGCGCCCGCAGCAGGGTCTCCACGCGGCCTGGCCGGGCTCGGTGACCGAGCCCCTTCGGGGCGCCCGGGCCCGGCGCGGCGAGGGCGGCGGCGGGGCCCGGGCCAGCCTCCCGCGCCCACAAAGGCCCCGGGGCCGCCTCCGCTTCGGGGCTCTGAAGGCCGAGGCCCAGCGGAGCGGGAGCCGGGAGGAGGCAGTCCGCAGAGGGGACGGGCCTCCCCATCAGTTGGGCCAAGCGCAGGGGCGCGGGCAGCCCTCCACCCTGGCGCCGCGGGGGTCTCCACCCCCTGCCTCCCGCCGACTCCGCGTGAATAGCAAGTAGGGAGAACAGAGCGGCACGTCCTGGAGCCGGTGCCTCGGCGGCCAAGGGCTCTTTATTCACTCGGTGGGAGGCCGCTTCCCTCCACTAGCTGGGCTGGCGGTGAGGCCCTGGGGCCTTGGTGGAAGTGACTGGACCAGCCCTGGCCTCGCCCCTCTGCCTCAGGCTGCACAGCAGCCCCCTTGCTAGACCTGCAACCCAGCGACCTGGCTTCTCTGTGGACATCTTAGGGACCTGGGCCCCACGCGGTTGCTGTGCTCTGGGTACAGGGAGTCGGGCAAGTGTCCTGAGGCCTCACCTGCACAGGTGTTTGGAGCAGGGCAGCACCTGCGTGGCACTTGGCCAGGAGTGGTTCTCCAGGTTGGACCTTGCTCCAGGGGTCAGACTGGCTGGGTCAGTCCATCGTGGAACAGGGGCTGCCTTTTCCCCAGAGCCCTGCCGGGCCTTGGGACCCAGAGTGCAGGCCTGTCCTCACCTGGTCCCTCTCAAACCCTGCAACTCCTGGGCTGGCCTGGGCAGCAGGCCCCACCCCTAACGTGGGGGCCTCTCCACGTGGCCTGGGGTGAGTGGCTGCTGGGTGCCCCTACACCCTGCTTTGGGACCTGGCCTGTTTGGCCTTTGCATTTCCTTGCTGGCTCTTAACAGGCTGGGTACTGGGGGAGCTTCGTTCTCCATCTCCAGGAATGCCCTGCCTGCTCCCCTCTGAGGTCCCCACACCCCCAGGGACGGCCCAGGAGCACTGGCCGCAGGAGTTTGCAGGGCTGAAGCTTGGCCAAGTCAAAGCCAGGCACTGCTGCAGAGGCAGCTGACCGCTGGGCACTCGGGGCAGCAGGGCCCCAGAGGTGACAGGCCAGTGCCAGAGCCCAGAGCACCCAACCCTTCCAGGAGGGCAGGGCCCAGGAGCTGGGTCTTGGAGGTCTCTAAGGGGGTCATTCTGGGCCCTGCTCTCAGGCTGTCCAGGCAGGACAGCCGGGAGACAGGCAGCTAGGCCAGGGCCTGTGCTCAGGCCCCAGGGATAGGTCAGGCAATTCTTGCCAGCGAATCTTGAGCAGCCACCATTTGGGGTGCTGAGGCTGTGGGCTGGGGGTGCTAGACCGGGGCTGAGCCCTTGTGGGACCACGCTGCCCTCCCCACAGAAGAGCCATGGAGGAGGTGGTGATCGCCGGCATGTCCGGGAAGCTGCCCGAGTCGGAGAACTTGGAGGAGTTCTGGGCCAACCTCATTGGCGGTGTGGACATGGTCACAGATGATGACCGGCGGTGGAAAGCTGGTGAGTGGCCGTGGGGCTCCGCTTGCTTGAGGTGGGAGGTTCAGTCTCCAGCTCTGCCCCTTAGGCAGCCTCTTGCCATGCTGTCTTGCGACTACTGCTGGCGCTGGCCTGAGCCCAGTTGGAGCTGCAGAGACACTGGTTGCCCACAAGGCCGGGCTGCAGCCTCTTCCTGGACGTGGCACCAGGATGGCCTGGGGGTGGGCTTGGCCTGCTGGGAGGCTCCCCAGGTGGCTGGGAGGCCCCCCAGGTGGCTGGGAGGCCAAGGGCCGAGCAGGCCTCATCTGCCTGTTGGCAGAGAAGCCAGGCTCAGAGCATGGGTGATGGGCTGCGGCCCAAGCCCTCCGGCCACACCGTCCCTTCCCGGGTCCTGAGCTGGCAGACAGGACACCAGGTACCCTAGGGAGGCTGGCCTGACTCTCCCACGCCCAATACGATCTCCTGCAGAGCAGCCCTACCTGCCGGACGGGGTATGAGTCAGCATGGCGGAGCTCAGGCACTGGCCAGGCCAGGCAGAGGGTCCCATACCCGCGCCTCACCAAGCTTTGCTCTGGGGCCCTTCTCAGGTGGGGCTGGGTCCCACGTGGCAGACTTGGCAGCCCTGGCCCCTACTTTGGGGTTCACCATCCACCCCTCCCGGGGAGCCTGCTCAGCTGCCTGGGCCTCCTGGCTGTAGCTGAAGCTCCACGACTCCACCACAGCCACTGCCAGGGCCTGCAGCGTCCCTCAGGTGACCCTGCTCGCCAGTGCCCTCTGTCAGGGGAGGAAAACGCCTGCTGTGTCCTGCAGGGCTCTATGGGCTGCCCCGGCGGTCCGGCAAGCTGAAGGACCTGTCCAAGTTCGACGCCTCCTTCTTCGGGGTGCACCCCAAGCAGGCGCACACAATGGACCCCCAGCTGCGGCTGCTGCTGGAAGTTACCTACGAGGCCATTGTGGACGGAGGTGGGTCCTCAGGGCTGCTGGCTGGCCTGGGCCATGCCCCAGAGTCCCACAGCCTCTTCAGGGTAGAACCGGGCTCAGCCCTTCCTTCTCCTGGCCGTGGTTTGGCCCCTGATCTGGAGCCAGCGGGCTCGGGGAGGCGTGGGCCCCTGGGCAGGTCACGGTTTCACAATTGCACACCTGAGGTGTCCCGGGTGTGCCCCGATGCCCCAGTTTCCTCCTGACTGGTCTTGGTCTTGGTCTGGCTGGTCTTGGGGCGAGGGCCGGGATGACAGGCAGAGCAGGCGGCTCTGGAGCAGCCCCCGCATCCATCCTCCCGCCGCTGCCCCCAGCCCAGCAGCAGGCAGCACTGGCCGTCCTCTGTGTCCCTCCCATCCTGCCGCCCCAGCCACCCAGGCCCAGGCGCCCCCGGCAGCCTCTGCTCCACCTTTCCCTCCTGCTTTGGGGGCCTGCGAGTGGGGAGCCCGTCCCGCCAGTCTAGCCTCCCCACTGCGTCACCTCGGGCTGGGGACATAGGCTTGTCCCTACTGCCGGGCGTAGACAGCCCTCTGGGCGAGAGGGTGAGCCTCAGGAGACCGCCTGGTCCCTGGTCCCCTCCCCATCAGTAGATGCAGGCTGGCCCCTGTCCACCCAGGCCGGCTGGCAGGGGATCCTGGGGGGCTCCATGTCTCTGGGGCCTTTCCCGCTCCCAGGCCCAACCCACAGGTCTCTCTTTTCCGCCAGACGTGTGGCCTTTGTCTCCCTGTCTCGGCTCTGCTCAGGGCAGGTGCCCTTGGAGCTGGGGCACTCCTGGCCCAGGGGCTCACAGACCCTGCTGGTGACACCGGGGCCCAAGGAGGGACAATGCTGCTCTCTGTCCTCCCACAGCTGCCTCTGGCGCCCTCTCCTGGGCCCGCCTGTCCCGACGCTCCGTTTCTTCTGACTGAGTTCTCGGTCCTGGGCCCTACCCGGGCTGGCCACCCACTGTGGCTCTGCTTTGTCCCTTTGGCAGGACACCTCACCCTCCCTGGCCCCCTTCAGAGTCCCGCTGGGAGGGAGCCCCTCTCACCCCAACCGTGGGGCCCAGAGACCAGGCCCCTGCCCCAGAGTGGGCCAGGAGAGCCGCCGGCCTGACCACATGTTCCCGGCAGGCATCAACCCAGCCTCGCTCCGAGGGACACACACCGGCGTCTGGGTGGGTGTGGGTGGCTCGGAGGCCTCGGAGGCCCTGAGCCGAGACCCTGAGACGCTCCTGGGCTACAGCATGGTGGGCTGCCAGCGCGCCATGATGGCCAACCGGCTGTCCTTCTTCTTCGACTTCAAAGGTGGGTGCCACCCAGGCCTCCCATGTGCTAAGCATGAGCTGCAAGGTGTGTGTCCAGCATGTGCTGGGGAGACCCCACGGGGTCTGACCTCACTGTTCCCGGGGAGGGCCCCAGCCACGGCCCCCCAGCCCACGCTTCCCCGGCCGAGCCCCATTGCAATGTGATCTTGCGTGCAGGGCCCAGCGTCTCCCTGGACACGGCCTGCTCCTCCAGCCTGCTGGCCCTGCAGAGTGCCTTCCAGGCCATCCGCAGCGGAGAGTGCCCGGCCGCCATCGTTGGGGGCATCAACCTGCTGCTAAAGCCCAACACCTCTGTGCAGTTCATGAAGCTGGGCATGCTCAGCCCTGAAGGCACCTGCAAGTCCTTCGACGACTCAGGTGGGCACCTCCGCAGACCCCCGGGAGCCCTGTCGGGGCATCCCTGCGCCCATACCTCCTGCCCAGAGTGCCCAGAAGCGGTCTGTGTGGGCCGAGCCCCAGGAGAGGTTCTACTCTGCCCCAGGGAACGGATATTGCCGCTCAGAGGCCGTGGTGGCTGTCCTGCTGACCAAGAAGTCCCTGGCCCGGCGGGTGTACGCCACCATCCTGAACGCCGGCACCAACACGGACGGCTATAAGGAGCAAGGTGGGCTCTGGGCAGGGGCAGTGGGTGGTGGGTGGCAGGCGGGGACAGCAGCAGCGGGTGCCGAGCCTAAGTCCTCCGCAGGTGTGACCTTCCCCTCCGGAGAGTCCCAGGAGCAGCTTATCCGCTCCCTATACCTGCCAGCCGGGGTGGCCCCCGAGTCCCTCGAGTACATCGAAGCCCATGGCACAGGCACCAAGGTAAAGGTCCCTGCACAGCCCTGCCTCTGCCCCACGCCCTCCATCCCCTCCCCCTGGGAGGCAGCCCGGCTGGAGCCCGACCCCTGTGTTCCCAAGGTGGGCGACCCGCAGGAGCTGAACGGCATCGTCCGAGCCCTGTGTGCCTCCCGCAAAGACCCGCTGCTGGTCGGGTCCACCAAGTCCAACATGGGGCACCCGGAGCCTGCCTCGGGGCTCGCGGCCCTGGCCAAGGTAGGCGCGGTGGGCTATGTGGGCTGCGGTTCCTGCCCCCTCCTCAGGAGGTGGCTGTGCTTGGGCAGCCCCTCGCTGGGTGGGACCCATGCAGAGCCCCCCCTGAGGAGCAGCTCAGACGGAAGAGGGAGGGACAGAGGGGAATGGCTGGAGGGGTCTCCGCAGGGCATGGGAACGGACATCATCCGCCCACCCTTACAGTTTCCAGACCAACTGGTAGGCGCCTGGGGCCCCTTAGGGTGACCCCCAGGAGCACGGGGCTTGGTAACCTGCTGGCCAAGGACCCCAGCCCTCAGCCCTGGACCTCCCCTTTCGGTAGCTTACAGTGCCACGCCTGGTGGAGGGGCCTTGGCATCCAGCTCCACAGCCAGTCTCTGGTGTCCCCGTCAGGCTGGGAAACGGCAGGACCCCAGGGGAGGGCCTGAGGCCCAAAACCGGCCCAGCGCCCCACCCACAGGGGCCAATCTGAGGGCAGGGCTGCAGCAGCTTGGTCAGAGACCCCTGCCATGGCGGGACCAGACTGGGGGCTGGGAAGTGCGTCAGACAGTGCGGCCACTCCGGCCCGCGTGGGGGTCTCCCTGGGAGGCACCTGCGCCCGGCTGGGGCCAGTGGCAGGAGCCGGGGCAGCCACCTACCACCGTGTGCCTGCAGGTGCTGCTGTCGCTGGAACACGGGGTCTGGGCCCCCAACCTGCACTTCCACAGCCCCAACCCCGAGATTCCCGCACTGCGCGACGGGCAGCTGCAGGTGGTGGACCAGCCCCTGCCTGTCCGCGGCGGCAACGTGGGCATCAACTCCTTTGGCTTTGGTGGCTCCAACGTGCACGTGATCCTGCAACCCAACGCCCGGCCGCCCCCCGCCCCCGCCCCACACGCAGCCCTGCCCCGCCTGCTGCGGGCCAGCGGGCGCACCCCTGAGGCCGTGCAGGAGCTGCTCAAGCAGGGCCAGCAGCACAGCCAGGACCTGGCCTTCGTGTGCATGCTCAACAACATCGCGGCCGCCCCCGCGGCCTCCATGCCCTTCAGGGGCTACGCCGTTCTGGGCAGCGCAGGCGCCGGCTCAGAGGTGCAGCAGGTGCCTGCCGGCGAGCGGCCACTGTGGTTCATCTGCTCCGGTGAGCCCACCCTGCTGCCCGGGACTGGTGGGGCGGGGGCTGCCGCTGGGGGCCGCCTCCCTGACACGCTTTCTGCGCAGGGATGGGCACGCAGTGGCGCGGGATGGGGCTGAGCCTCATGCGCCTGGGCAGCTTCCGTGACTCCATCCTGCGCTCTGATGAGGTCGTGAAGCCGTTGGGGCTGAAGGTGTCGGAGCTGCTGCTGAGCACGGAGGAGAACACCTTCGACGACATCGTCCACGCCTTCGTGAGCCTCACGGCCATCCAGGTAGGGCCGAGCACACGTGCGTCTGGGCGCCGGCCTAGTGCTGTCCGGGGCCTCCTGCTCACATCCAGCCCACACTGCCCTGGAGCCCCGTGTGGGACACAGGCTGGGTCCTTCCCACCAGGTGGCCTGGGAGGGCACATGGGGCGGGGCTGGAGATGGCTCAGGGGTCTGGCCGGCCTGATGCGTCCCCTCCCCACCCCCAGATCGCCCTGCTGGACCTGCTGAGCTCCATGGGGCTGAGGCCTGACGGCATCATCGGGCACTCCCTGGGCGAGGTGGCCTGTGGCTACGCCGACGGCTGCTTGTCCCAGGAGGAGGCCGTCCTCGCCGCCTACTGGCGGGGCCAGTGCATCAAGGAGGCCAACATCCCGCCAGGCGCCATGGCGGCTGTGGGTAGGCATCACCTCCCCCGCTGCCCTCCATGGTTCCCCAGGAGCAGGCCCTGTGCCTGAGGCGCTCACTGGCGGCATCAGGCCTGAACCTGACCTGCGCATGTTCTTTGCACACACAAGAGCCGGGAGACCCTACCCGGCTCCCCATGTTGGCGCCCATTCCCTGGCCCGGGGGTCACACACAGGTCGAGGCTGGAGAGGACTGCAGAGGGCAGCCCAGGCGTAGACAGGACAGCCCGTCCTGGGGTGAGGCCCCCGTCCCCGACCAGGCCCCAGGGTGTCGTTACTGGGCGGAGAGCCGCTCCCCACCTGGGAGACACCTGGGACGGCCCCTCCACCCCCACAGCGGCTCCCACGGTCACACAGCAGGGGCCGAAGTGCCTCGTGGAGGCTCGGCTTGGCGGCTGTCATTAACGGCACCTGTCATTACCACGGACGCCCCAGGCATCTTTGGTGGCCGGGGAAAGCCTGGGGGGCAGGGCTGGGGGTCCTCACAGCCACCCACTGAGGCTGGCTCTGCCGTAGGTCTGTCTTGGGAGGAGTGTAAACAGCGCTGCCCCACTGGCGTGGTGCCCGCCTGTCACAACTCTGAAGACACGGTGACCATCTCAGGACCACAGGTGAGCCCTGTGGCCTTGGCAGGCTCCTCTGTCCCTTGCGCTCATCACACCCCTACCCCGTCCCTCCCCATTCCCTTGTGGGCTCCGGCCCCCTACCTGCTCCAAGACCAAGTGGGCGGGCTATGCAGCCCAGGAGAGCTCACCCGGGGCCCCTGCACGCCCAGGCCGCGGTGTCCGAGTTCGTGGAACAGCTGAAGCAGGAGGGCGTGTTTGCCAAGGAGGTGCGGACGGGTGGCATGGCCTTCCACTCCTACTTCATGGAGGCCATCGCGCCCACGCTGCTGAAGGCGCTCAAGAAGGTGGGCTGGGCTGGCCAGCGGGGCCGGGGTGCCGCTGTCCCTTCGTCCTCGGTGCTGACCCGCCGTGTGCACAGGTGATCCGGGAGCCACGGCCCCGCTCCACGCGCTGGCTCAGCACCTCCATCCCGGAGGCACAGTGGCGGGGCAGCCTGGCACGCACATCCTCGGCCGAGTACAACGTGAACAACCTGGTGAGCCCCGTGCTGTTCCAGGAGGCGCTGCGGCACGTCCCCGAGCACGCCGTGGTGCTGGAGATCGCCCCCCACGCCCTGCTGCAGGTAGGAGCGCCCGGCCGCGGGGTGCTGGTCCCAGCGGGTGGGAGCCGCAGGGTCACCCCAGGGCCCCTTCCGCCCGCAGGCCGTGCTCAAGCGTGGCCTCAAGCCCAGCTGCACCATCGTGCCCCTGATGAAGAAGGACCACAGGGACAACCTGGAGCTCTTCCTGGCCGGCGTGGGCAAGGTCCACCTCGCAGGGTGGGTCCCCTCCCCTCCCCACAGTCCCGGGGCCACACAGTCCGTTTTCCCCAAGAGCCGGGAACAGTGGGCGGTGTGAACGGCCAGCAGCGGGTAGGCTGGACCCAGAGCCCATGGGTGCCCTGGCCCCTGGCTGAGCCGGCTCCCCAGGCCCTAAGGGAGGCCAGGTGTGCCCCTCACCTCCCCTTCCCCTGCTAGCATCGACGTCAACCCCGACGCCTTGTTCCCGCCTGTGGAGTTCCCAGCTCCCCGGGGAACGCCCCTCATCTCCCCCCACATCAAGTGGGACCACAGCCAGACATGGGATGTGCCGGCCGCGGAGGACTTCCCCAACGGCTCTAGCTCCTCCTCCGCCACCGTCTACAACATCGGTGAGCCGGGCCCAGGGCTGGCGGGTGGGTGGGCGGGAAGGCTGCCCCTCCTTGGGCGAGCCAGCACTGAGGCCGTGCCCACCTGCAGACGCCAGCCCCGAGTCTCCCGACCACTACTTGGTGGACCACTGCATCGACGGCCGCGTCATCTTCCCAGCCACGGGCTACTTGCACCTGGTCTGGAAGACACTGGCCCGCACCCTGGGCCTGGCCGTGGAGCAGATGCCTGTGGTGTTCGAGGACGTGACCCTACACCAGGCCACCATCCTGCCCAAGACGGGTGAGGGACAGCCCCGGGCCAGAGGTGGGGGTGGCTGGGGGAGGGGCTGCTGACCTCTAGCCTCTGACCCCACTGCCCCACAGGGACTGTGTCCCTGGAGGTGCGGCTCATGGAGGCCTCCCGTGCCTTCGAGGTGTCTGAGAACGGCAGCCTGATAGTGAGCGGTGAGTGGGCGGGGACGAGGCGTGTGCTGGAGGGTCCGCCCGCCGGCCGTCCTGCCCGCCGGCCCCACTCAGCCCCTCTGCACCCGCCCGCCCGCAGGGAAGGTGTACCAGTGGGAGGACCCCGACCCCACGCTCTTCGACCACCCGGAAGACCTTGCCCCCGCCGACCCCGGGGCCTTCCGCCTGACGCAGGCGGACGTGTACAAGGAGCTGCGTCTGCGTGGCTACGACTACGGCCCCCACTTCCAGGGCATCCTGGACGCCAGCCTCGAAGGTGGGGCAGGAGGCGTGTGGGGCTGCGCCGGGCGGGGCTGCTGTGGGGCGCGGGGCCGCGGTCCCCGTGCTGAGCGGGCCGGCCGTCTCTGCAGGCACCTCGGGCAGGCTGCTGTGGAAGGACAACTGGGTGACCTTCCTGGACACCATGCTGCAGGCGTTCATCCTGGCCTCCAGCCAACGCAGCCTGCTGCTGCCCACCCGTGTCACCGCCATCCACATCGACCCCGCCACCCACCTGCGCAAGGTGTACCCGCTGCAGGGTGAGACCCAAGGTAGCACGCCCCCCCCCCCCAGCCCCGGCCCTGCACCCCCGGCGCCCCTTGCCCTTGCCCGCGCTCACCGGCCCCTCCCCGCAGCGGTGGACGTGGTGATGAGCAGCTGTCTGAGCAGCACGGTGGCCGGAGGCGCCCACATCATGCGGCTCCACGCCTCAGCGGCTCCACGCCGGCAGCAGGAGCAGCTGGCCCCCACCCTGGAGAAGTTCTGCTTCACGCCCCATGTGGAGGACGGGTGCCTGTCCGTGAGCACCGCCCTGCAGGAGGAGCTGCAGCTATGCAAGGGTGAGGCCCCGCCCTACGGCGAGCACCCCCGTGCCTGGCCCATTGGATGCCTCTGGCGATGGGGAGCTCATCACTTCCCAAGACAGCCGTTGCCGGGCACATCCCAGTTCTCCTTCAAGTAGACCCCAAGCTGCCTCCCCATGGGGGCTGTCTCCAGCGCCCCTGGCCTGACCCCACCCCGGCCATAGCAGGAGCAGCTGCCTCCCCCATCTCTGGTCATCCTTGTCAACTGTCCCTGTCTCAAAGGGACTTGGGGACAAAGATGAGACGTGGTTCTCTCCTGGCTGTGGCCCCGGCCACCACTCAGTGCAGACCAATCCACTGGGGCCCATGCCCTGGGCTGATGTGTGGGAGACCCTGGCTCGGAGTGGGGATAGAGACAGGCATGGAACACCGTGGGGTCCTGCCTTGGCCAGGCCCCACCCCACACACCCATGGCGGGCAGGAGTCAGCGTCACAGGGCAGAGCCAGTGGCGCCCCAGGGGGGCCAGGCAGGTCTAAGTCCCCGCTTCAAGCAGAGTCTTGCTGCTGGGGCCTCAGGCAGCATCGGCTGTCTCTCCCTCCCCAGGGCTGGCGCAGGCCCTGCAGGCCAAGGTCACCCAGCAGGGGCTGAAGATGGCGGGGCCCGGGCTGCAGGGGGCCCAGGCCCCCCGGGAGTCCCCCCAGCAGGGGCTGCCGCGGCTGCTGTGGGCGGCCTGCCAGCTGCAGCTCAACGGGAGCCTGCAGCTGGAGCTGGCCCAGGAGAGGCCCCTGCTGCCAGAGGACCCCCTGCTCTGTGGCCTGCTGGACGCCCCGGCACTCAAGGCCTGCGTGGACACTGCCCTGGAGAATATGGCCGGGCCCAGGATGAAGGTGGTGGAGGTGGGTGTTGCTGGGCTGCGCCATGTTCGTGGGCAGAGTCAGGTCAGACCAGACCCCGGGGCAGCGAGATGCCCCCGAGGGCCCTGCAGCTGCTCACCCGTCCCTCACGCCTCCATCCGTTCCGTACTGTGCAACGGGGGCCGCCGCCATCTTGGGTGCACGGGAGGTGGCACAGATGCGGGGCCAGCTGGTCCTGTCCACGCAGCAGCCCTGGGGCCTGGGGCTCTGGGGCTCACTGCAGACAGGGCCCCTGAGAGCACAGGCTCTGCTGGCCACTGTGGCCATATGGACGTCTGCACAGCCCCAGGTCAAGGGCACTTCCCTGGCCCAGGACTGCTCCCAGAAGATGTTCCCCCACTCCCAGGTGCTGGCCGGCCACGGACACCTGTATTCTCGCGTCCCCGGCCTGCTCAACACCCACCCGATGCTGCAGCTGAACTACACAGCCACTGACCGCCACCTCCAGGCCCTGGAAGCCGCACAGGCCACACTGCAGCAGTTTGACATTGCCCAGGCCCAGTGGGACCCTGCAGACCCTGCGCCCAGCAGCCTGGATGCCACTGACCTCCTGGTGTGCAACTGTGCCGTGGCTGCCCTCGGGGACCCGGCCTCCGCCCTCAGCCACATGGCAGCTGCCCTGCGAGAGGGCGGCTTCCTGCTGCTGCACACCCTGCTCCGGGGGCACCCCCTCGGGGACACCGTGGCCTTCCTCTCCTCCTCTGAGCCGCAGCTCACGCAGGGCCTCCTGAGCCAGGTGCGTTGCTGGGCGGGGGCGCTGGGGGCCAGCCAGGCTGGCCGGGCTCTGACCGCCATGTGCACACAGGACGAGTGGGAGAGCCTGTTTGCGGGGACGTCGCTGCACCTGGTGGGCCTGAAGAAGTCCTTCTACGGCTCTGCGCTCTTCCTATGCCGCCGGCCAGCCACGCAGGACAGCCCCATCTTCCTGCCTGTGGAGGACACCAGCTTCCGCTGGGTCGACTCGCTGAAGGTCGGTCCCCGCCTGGCCTCCCAAGACCTGCTGACCTGACGCATGTGCGCAGCGTAGCCTGAGGCCGTCCCAGGCGCTGACCCACCCCTTGTCCCGCAGAACATTCTAGCTGATGACTCCTCGAGGCCCGTGTGGCTGAAGGCCGTCAACTGCACCACCTCGGGCGTGGTGGGCTTGGTGAACTGCCTCCGCAAAGAGCCTGGCGGGCACCGGATCCGGTAGGACCCCTCCCCCTCCCTCTCTCCCCTCCCCCTTGCCCTGGGCAGCGCTCTCACCGCCTCTGGCCGCCCACAGGTGCGTCTTGCTGTCCAACCTGAGCGGCACGTCCCACGTCCCCGAGGTGGAGCCAGGCTCTGCGGAGCTGCGGAAGCTGCTGCAGGGGGACCTGGTGATGAACGTCTACCGCGACGGGGCCTGGGGGGCCTTCCGCCACTTCCCCCTGGAGCAGGGTGAGCCCCTGGACACCGCCCTGCGCCTCCCAGGCTGCTCGCGTGGGGAGGGGGATGGGAGACCTGTCTGGGAAGGCCCTGGCAGCTCCCCTTCCTGTCGCGCAGACAAGCCAGAGGAGCAGACGGCACACGCCTTCGTGAACGTGCTCACCCGCGGGGACCTCTCCTCCATCCGCTGGGTCTGCTCCCCACTGCGCCACGCCGCACCCACCAGCCCCGGCGCCCAGCTCTGCACGGTCTACTACGCCTCGCTGAACTTCCGAGATGTCATGCTGGCCACCGGCAAGCTATCCCCTGATGCGATCCCAGGTACGGCATGGCCTTGGGCAGGGCAGGGCCAGGCGTTCTCCGGTGAAGTCCGACAGCAGAGCTTGCCAGGCACCTGGCGAGGGCCCCCCGGGGGCCTGGGCTGGCACCTCAGAGCCCCACCCCGGACTCATCACCGCCTGCTTCCAGGGAAGTGGGCCTTGCGGGACTGCATGCTGGGCATGGAGTTCTCGGGCCGAGACGCCAGCGGCAAGCGCGTGATGGGGCTGGTGCCCGCTGAAGGCCTGGCCACGTCCGTCCAGCTGTCTCCGGACTTCCTCTGGGATGTGCCCTCCGGCTGGTGAGTACGTCGGCCAGACGGGGCCCAGGGCG
Organism: Lepilemur ruficaudatus; assembly: GCA_963574885.1. Lineage (NCBI taxonomy): Eukaryota > Metazoa > Chordata > Mammalia > Primates > Lepilemuridae > Lepilemur > Lepilemur ruficaudatus. The sequence goes on from CAUYRT010069587.1 coordinate 23,235, forward strand.
CCCATGGGCGTCGGCAGCAACGGCCAGGCTGGACTGACCCCGTGACCCACCCCCAGGACCCTGGAGGAGGCGGCTTCAGTGCCCGTCGTCTACACCACGGCCTACTATTCGCTGGTGGTGCGTGGGCGCATTCGGCGCGGGGAGACAGTGCTCATCCACTCAGGCTCGGGCGGCGTGGGCCAGGCCGCCATCGCCATCGCCCTCAGCCTGGGCTGCCGTGTCTTCACCACCGTGGGTGAGGCCCCCATACCCACGGTGCCCCCAGTCTCTCATCACCACAGTGCCCCCAGTCTCCCATCACCACAGTGCCCCCGGCTCCCCCAGCCCCCCATCCCCACGGTGCCCCTGGCTCCCATCCCCACGGTGCCCCCGGCTCCCCCAGCCCCCCATCCCCATGGTGCCCCCGGCCCCGGCCCCCTATCCCCACAGTGCCCCCAGCCCCCACTCACCAGCGCCCCCCACAGGCTCTGCGGAGAAGCGGGCGTACCTCCAGGCCAGGTTCCCTCAGCTCGACAGCACCAGCTTCGCCAACTCGCGGGACACGACGTTCGAGCAGCACGTGCTGCGGCACACAGGCGGGAGGGGTGAGCAGCTGGCCAGCCCCACCCCCGCACGGGCCGCCACGGGTGCTGGTCAGCGGGTGTGATGGTGGGACCCTGTGTCCCCAGGAGTCGACCTGGTCCTGAACTCCCTGGCGGAGGAGAAGCTGCAGGCCAGTGTGAGGTGCCTGGCCCAGCACGGCCGCTTCCTGGAGATCGGCAAGTTCGACCTCTCCAACAACCACCCGCTGGGCATGGCCATCTTCCTGAAGAATGTCACCTTCCATGGCATCTTGCTGGACGCGCTCTTCGAGGAGGCCAGCGACGACTGGCGGGAGGTGGCGGCGCTCCTGCGGGCCGGCATCCGCGACGGCGTGGTGCAGCCCCTCAAGTGCACCGTGTTCCCCAAGGCGGGGGTGGAGGACGCCTTCCGCCACATGGCCCAGGGCAAGCACATCGGCAAGGTCGTCATCCAGGTGAGGCAGGACCCTGGGTGCCCCGCCCCCCGCCGCCCTGCAGCGCCTGAGCCGGGGGTGTCGCTTGGCTCAGGTGCGACCAGAGGAGCCGGAGGCAGCGCCACAGCGAGTGGAGCCCATCCTGATGGCGGCCATCGCCAAGACCTTCTGTCCCGCCCATAAGAGCTACGTCATTGCCGGCGGCTTAGGTGGTTTCGGCCTGGAGCTGGCCCAGTGGCTGGTTCTGCGGGGGGCTCAAAAACTGGTGCTGACCTCCCGCTCTGGGATCCGCACAGGTGAGCAGCCCAGGGGACCCAGGGCCAGCCTGGGAGGGGACTTGCTCCTGCCGCCTGGGCCTTTCCCACCAGCCACACTTCTGCATGCTGACAGCTTCTGGGCCCTGTCTCCTCTGTCTCCCTTCTTGGAAGGGGCTTGGGTGCGGTGTCCCAGCTCCCCGCCTGGTGTCTGGGGAGGGCTGTGCCCCTGTGCCCTGGCCTGGCCACTGCCCCCGTCCTGCAGGCTACCAGGCCAAGCAGGTGCGGGAGTGGAGGCGCCAGGGCGTGCAGGTGCTCGTGTCCACCAGCAACGCCAGCTCGCTGGAGGGCGCCCGGGCCCTCATCGCGGAGGCCACGCAGCTCGGGCCCGTGGGAGGCGTCTTCAACCTGGCCATGGTGAGGGGGACCCCGTGGCAGAGCCCTCCACAGTCCCGAGCCCGCGGTGGCCCCTGGCCAGTGCTGAGGATCCCTCCCCCCCAGGTGCTGAGAGACGCCATGCTGGAGAACCAGACGCCCGAGTCTTTCCAGGACGTCAACAAGCCCAAGTACAGCGGCACCCTGAACCTGGACAGGTGGGAGCAGCCCCCGCGGCACGGCCCCTCCCGGCCCCAGCACCGCCTGAGCTGCGGCAGCTCTGCCCTCCCTCGGGAGTTGGGGCAGACAGGGCTCCTGGCTGCTGGCTGGCAGGGAGTGACACCGGTACCCACAGGGTGACCCGGGAGGCATGTCCCGAGCTGGACTACTTCGTGGCCTTTTCCTCGGTGAGCTGTGGGCGAGGCAACGCCGGCCAGACCAACTACGGCTTTGCCAACTCCACCATGGAGCGCATCTGTGAGAAGCGCCGGCATGACGGCCTCCCAGGTGGGTCTCCAGCCCCACCCGGCCCACCCCGCCTCCCTACCCGCCAAGGCCCCCGCCCACCGGCCCCTTTGCCCGCAGGCCTGGCCGTGCAGTGGGGCGCCATCGGCGACGTGGGGATCGTGCTGGAGGCCATGGGCACCAACGACACAGTGGTGGGCGGGACGCTGCCCCAGCGCATCACCTCCTGCCTGGAGGTGCTGGACCTCTTCCTGCACCAGCCCTACGCAGTCCTCAGCAGCTTCGTGCTGGCCGAGAAGAAGGCCACCGCCCACAAGGACCGGGACGGCCAGCGGGACCTGGTGAAGGCCGTGGCGCACATCCTGGGTGAGCCTGAGTCACCGCAGTCTGGGGATGGCGAGTGAGTCACGATGCACTCTGTGCGCCAGGGACGCCCCACCTGAGCGGGGCGAGCTTGCTCCTGAGGGTCACACACAGCAGTCTGCAGAGCTGGGAGGCGGCCGTAACCATGGCAATGGGAGGCTCCAAAGGGAGGCTCAGCACCCCCAGGCCATTCCGGCGTGCACCAGAGCCGTCCCCACACCCCTCCCGACTTGCCGACCGAGGCCTCCCTTCCCAGGTATCCGAGACCTGGCCGGCGTAAACCTGGACAGCTCGCTGGCTGACCTGGGGCTGGACTCGCTCATGAGCGTGGAGGTGCGCCAGACGCTGGAGCGCGAGCACGACCTGGTGCTGTCCATGCGCGAGGTGCGGCAGCTCACGCTGCGGAGGCTGCAAGAGCTGTCCTCCAAGGGCGACACGGCCAACGGTACGTGTGGGTGGACAGGCGGGGACGGGACCCCGGGGGCGTGTCCCAGCCGCACTGGGGAAGCATGGCGAGCCGGGGGTGTGTCTTATGTGTACACTGGAGTCTGTGTCCAGTGTGGCCTCACATCTGCCCCTGTCCTCAGAGTCAGCGACCCCCACCCCCAAGGAGGACAGCCCAGTCCAGCAGCAGGCCCAGCTGAACCTGAGCGTCCTGCTGGTGAACCCCGAGGGCCCCACCTTGACGCGGCTCAACACGGTGCAGAGCTCCGAGCGGCCCCTCTTTCTGGTGCACCCCATCGAGGGCTCCACCGCCGTGTTCCACAGCCTAGCCGCCAAGCTCAGCATCCCCACCTACGGCCTGCAGTGCACCCGAGGTTCGGGGCGAGGCGGGTGTGGCCGGGCTGCCCACGGGCCCAGGCGCCTCCCGACCTCTGGCCGCTCCCACCCCTGCTGACCGCTGGCACTGTCTCTGCAGCTGCGCCGCTGGACAGCATTCACAGTCTCGCCGCCTACTACATCGACTGCATCAGGCAGGTGCAGCCCGAGGGGCCGTACCGCATCGCCGGCTACTCCTACGGAGCCTGTGTGGCCTTTGAGATGTGCTTCCAGCTGCAGGCCCAGCAGAGCCCGGCACCCGCCCACAACAGCCTCTTCCTGTTTGACGGCTCGCACACCTATGTGGTGGCCTACACCCAGGTGAGAGCCAGGCCAGCTCCCCACCTGCCCCCGGCTTTGGGTGGCTGTCGCCCCGGAGGTCCGGGCCACCCTCAGCCCAGCACAGCAGCCTCTCCCCTCACAGAGCTACCGCGCCAAGCTGACGCCAGGCTGCGAGGCGGAGGCGGAGACGGAGGCCATGTGCTTCTTCGTGCAGCAGTTCACGGACGCCGAGCACAGCAGGGTCAGGCCAGGGTGCTCCAGGGCCCAGAGAGCTGGGGAAGGGGCGGCAGGCCTGGGAGCTGAGGGTTGGGGTCCTCCCCCGTAACACTGGCCCAGTTTGGAACATCAAAGGCCCCAGCTCTGCCCCGGCAGAACCCACCTACGGCGCAGGGCAGGGAGGGGCCCCCAGGGGAGTGTCCAGCCCGGTCAGAGCCCACCCCTGCAGGTACTGGAGGCACTGCTGCCACTGAAGGGCCTGGAGGAGCGTGTGGCAGCTGCCGTGGACATGATCACCAAGAGCCACCACGGCCTAGACCGCCAGGAGCTGAGCTTCGCCGCGCTGTCCTTCTACCACAAGCTGCGTGCCGCTGAGCAGTACACACCCAAGGCCAAGTACCACGGCAACGTCACGTTGCTGCGCGCCAAGACGGGCGGTGCCTACGGCGAGGACCTGGGTGCAGACTACAACCTCTCCCAGGTGCGCGGGGGACGGGCAGGATGTCGGTCACCCGGAGTGCGCGGCTGCCAGGAGTGGGCGATCTCCAGCTCACGGGCGCTCCCCACAGGTGTGCGATGGGAAGGTGTCCGTGCACGTCATCGAGGGAGACCACCGCACGCTACTGGAGGGCAGCGGCCTGGAGTCCATCGTGGGCATCATCCACGGCTCCCTGGCTGAGCCCCGTGTGAGCGTGCGCGAGGGCTAGGCCCGCCCCACCCGCCACAGACCGCGCTGCGCCCACTCACCTGGCCGTGCTGTGGGCCAGGAGGGTCCTGCCGGTGGGACCCTGCCCCCGCGGCTGCTAGAAGTAGGCCGTCACGCCGCGTCCTCCCCCCACCACCTCCGAGGGGCGTGCGGGGCGCGGGGACCCCAGAGCTGTCGACTCGGAGACGCCCGTCTGTGAAGAGCCGGCGCGGCCCGCGGGAGCCGGGCTGACCGTTTCGTGCCAAGTGGTCTTTGCCACTTGCTTGCTTTGTTGTTTTTCACTTGAATTCGCATATTTATTGCGTCACTGATAAAGCCGCCTCAGGCCTCATCCCCTTGTGAAGGTCCCAGGCAGCGTCCATGTGGCCCCTTCTGTGCACACAGGTGGCCCCCCTCTAGGCCTGTTGGCTGAGCCTCCTCAGCTGGCCCTGTCCAGGGCGCAAAGGCCATGGGCCGGCCAGTCCCCGGGGAACGGGACAGGCCTGGGTGCCCCGGCTGCCCCATGAAGCAGGCCCTGCCCTGCGGACCGCGCCGGGTGCCTGCTCCGTGACGTCTGTGTCTGTCTTGGAGACGGTTCCAAGTGCTGCTCAGAGTCTGAATTCACTGGCGTCAGTGCAGAGACCCACGTCTGCCCCTGTTCTGCACCAGTTTGGTAAAACTGCTGCTCCAGACGCCTCGTCCCCAAGCCCCACAATTAAACCGCACGTGAGCTCTGGCTTCATGGCATCTTTCTTTCTGCCCCTGACCTGCCGCCGCTGCAAGTTCCAACTTCACCCCACTGGGTCACGGGGACGCCCTCTGCCCTCCAGGACCCTTGGTGTGGCTCCCACGTGCCATGGAGTGTGTACATCTGCAGGGCGTGGGGGGTGGTTCAGGACACGAGGGACACAGCCCAGAGCTGGCCGAGTCCCCCGCCCGGGCGCAGGCGGGAAGAACACAGGGTGGCGTGTGGTGCACATCGTGCACGTCAGGAAGCCGCCCTGCCGCTGTGGGCTGGCAAGCGGGAAGCCCACGGGGCCTGGAGACCTGGCCTGAGTGGACACTGCAGTGTTGGCAGAATTTCTTTTTTTTTTTTTTTAAGGGTAGTCAGTGAAGCAGTGGGAGTGGAGAAGGAACCAAGGAACCTGTAACTGGTTGTGATCAATGAGTCGTGAGCACCATTATTGGCAGAATTACTCAGTTTTGTTTTGGGGTCTTCAGCTGGGTGGACGAGGCCCAGCCCTAGTGCGGAACAGCCTTCTGGTTGTGGATGTTAACCCCGCCCACAAACACCCTCACACTGTGCGGACGCTCGGTCACTGGCCGGGCTGACGCAGACAGGCGCACGCTGCCCGGCTCTGGATTTCGGCAGAGGAGTGGAGTCTGTGGGGCAAGGAGGCCCCCGAGACCTGGAGCCTGGAGTCTGAGAGGGAGAGGCAGCACTGACAACCCTCGGAGGAGCGGCTGGGCTGACTAGGGGGGTGGGGAGGTGAATGGGGGTGAGGCCGAGCTGAGCCCTGCAGGGGCTGGAGGCCTGGGATGGTGGCAGGGGACACGGTTGAATTCAGGGGTGCAACAGGGCAGGCCAGCCCCTGGGGTTCTGGAAGGACGCCCACCAGAGACAGCTGGCCCTGCACCAGTGTAGAGGCACAAAGGTGGGTGGGGGATGAGACAGCCCTGGCTGCAGGGAGGGGGAGGCAGGCCCCGCTGCAGGGGTGAGGTGGGGTGGGGCTAGACAGCCAAGCAAGGCAAGGCAGGTCCACATCTCCTGCAGCCCCTCCCCACGCTGGGAAGATGCCCCCTTCAGCCACAGCCCATTCTGGCCTCTCCATCCCGCTAAGCACGCTCAGGGTCACCAGGGAGGGTCCCAGCATCCCCCAGGGCCCCACAAGCAGGTGGGAGTTAAGTCTGAGCTGTTATGTGGGCAGCCTGGGGGCTGGTCTGGAGTCAGAACCTGGCTCTGCTTTGTCCCTGGCCTCAGGGTGCTGCAGGGCAGTGGGCCATGCCCGGCCCTCAGGGTTCTTCTGGCCCGTTGATGCCTGGATCCTGCGTCCAGGTACCTGCAGTTCCTGCTAGCTGGGGTGGCTCCCTGCCAGGAGCAGCGGCCACTGCCCACTTAAAGGACAGATGCGCACTCCAGGTCACAAATCGGCTTGAGGGAGCTCTTGCGGGAAGTAGCTCTCTGCTGTGAAGAAGTGTCTGAAGTCAAGCAGTCATCTCCACTGCTTTCAGTTACTTCCTTCCAAATTAAAATGAAAATTAACACGATGAGTTAGAGCTCTGGCCAGAGAGTAACAGCCTGGATTTACCGTAAAACCAGACAAAATATGAAACGGTGGTTGCTAGGATGCTGGACGGCAGTGGTCCCTGCGGCAGAGTGAGGAGAGGTGAGCCTGGATTGACCGCCCCAGTCTTCTGCCTGGTGAACTGTTCCAGGCGGGCACAGGGAGCAGGTGGAGCCTTGCTGGAGGGGGCAGAGCTGGGAGTCCAGGGAGACTGCAGGGCCAGGCCCCTCCAGCACTGTGCCCTCACCAACATGCGCACGTGAGGAAACCAGCCGCGTCTGGGGAAAGAACCACCCAGAAGGCGCAGAGGGAGCAGTTCCAGGTGCTCACGCAGGGCTGGAAATTGCCTGTCCCCAACAGCTGCTGGACAGCCTCGTGCTTCACAGGGCGTCAAGTAGAGTTCGCAGAAGGGTGGGAAAGAATTAGTCCAGGATTGATTAGCTAAGTAGTTACTAGTTAGCACTGGTCCCACCTGAAAAAAATTACTAAAAACAAGCCCCTATGGCCAGGTGCGGTGTGGTTCACGCCTGTAATCCTAAAACTCGGGGAGGCCGAGGCAGGAGGATCACTTTAGCTCAGTCTTGAGATCAGCCTGAGCAAGAGCAAGACCCCGTCTCTACTAAAAAAATAGAAAGAAATTAGCTGGACAACTAAATATATATAGAAAAAATTAGCCAGGCACGGTGGCGCATGCCTGTAGCCCCAGCTACTCGGGAGGCTGAGGCAGGAGGATCATTTGAGCCCAGGAAGTTGAGGTTGCTGTGAGCTAGGCTGCGGCACTGTAGTCTGGTGACAGAGCAACAGTGTGTCTCAAAAAAGACCCCAAAGGATCAAATTGCTTCTAGGTAAACTTAGTCTATCCCAGAACAAAGCTCAAGAATATTTAGGTGAAATTCACAATCCCTGGTAACTGGTGAAAAATTAGCAGACCTACAACACAGCAGGGAAATACGTCCCACAGGGAGAGAAAAATCAATCGAAATTGACCCAGACCTGGCATGGATGTTAGAATCAGCCGCCAAGGACGTGAAAATAGTATAACTATTCCAGGTGTTCAAAAAGATTGGTAGAAATATGTATGATGCAAAAAAGAACATAAATGAAACTCAGAGAGATAAAAACTACAACATGTGTGGCCGGGCGTGATGGCTCACGCCTGTAATCCTAGCACTCTGGGAGGCCGAGGCGGGAGGATCGCTTAAGGTCAGGAGTTCAAAACCAGCCTGAGCAAGAGCGAGACCTCGTCTCTACTATAAATAGAAAGAAATTAATTGGACAACTAAAAATATACAGAAAAAATGAGCTGGGCATGGTGGCACATGCCTGTAGTCCCAGCTACTCGGGAGGCTGAGGCAGTAGGATTGCTTGAGCCCAGGAGTTTGAGGTTGCTGTGAGCTAGGCTGATGCCACGGCACTCACTCTAGCCTGGGCAGCAGAGTGAGATTCTGTCTAAAAAAAAAAAAAAAAAAAAACTACAACGTGTGAAGTGAAAAATTTGTTGCCTGAGATTAACGTCAGATTAGACATCACAGAGGGAGAGATTCGTGGCTGCTTTGAAACCTCCGTCCTTGAAGGGACAGCAGCGGGAATAGCC
>CAUYRT010069591.1:0-11214 GCA_963574885.1 Lepilemur ruficaudatus
GGCAAGGGCAATGTACGTAGCTTAAACATTTGTATCCCTGTAATATGCTGAAATAATAAAAAAATTAAAAAATAAATAAAAATGGGCAAAAGACCTGAATAGACATTTCTCAAAAGAAGACATATGCATGACCAATAGATATATGAAAAAATATTCAACATCACTAATCATCACGGAAATGTAAATTATAGCCACGAGATATTCCCTCGCAATTGTTAAAATGTCTATTTTCAAAAAAACAAATGATAACAAATATTGGGAAGGATGTGTAGAAAAGGGAACCTTTGCACACCATTGATGGGAATGTAATTTAATCATTATGGAAAACATCATGAATTTCCTCAAGAACTAAAAATAGAATTGCCACATAATCCAGTAATCTCACTTTTGGGTATACATCCAAAGGAATTGAAGTCAGTGTCTACATTCCCGTCTTAATTATAGTGTTCATAATGTTCATTATATAGTTCATAATATTCAAGACTTGGAAGTAACCTAAATATTCATGAATGGATGAATGGATAAGAAAAATATTGTGTATATACACAATGAGATACCATTTGCTATTCAGCCTTAAAAAGAAAGAGATCCTACCATTTGTGAGAACATGGATTAACCTGAAAGACATTATGCTAAGTGAAATAAGCTAGGTACAGAAAGAAAAATACTACAGAATTTCACTTACATGTGAAATCTGAAAAAGTCAAACTCATAAAACTCATATTGGTGGTCAAAGAGTACAAAGTTTCCGTCTTGCAGGAGGAATAAGTTTTAGTAATTATTGTACAGCATCATGACTATAGTTAATAATGTATACTTCAAAATTGCGAAAAGAGTAAATTTTAAATATTTTCACCATTAAAAAAATAAGTGACATCATGAATATGTTAATTAGCTTGATTCAATCTTTCCACAATTATTGCTATATCAAAACATCACATTGTACACCATAAATATATACAAGTATTATTTGTCAATAAAAATGAAATAATAAATAAATAAACAGACATGATGAATTTACCTAGCTGATAGTATTGTAAGAATTACATAGAAGATACTTGGAGAAGAATAAATGCTTAATAAGTAATAGCTATTGTTGTTAACTAAAATAACATTAAATGAATACTTTGACATTTAGTATATTTCTCTAAATAACATTCTGTTGTTTTTCTATTATAGATATATTAATATAAAATGAAATTAAACATATGAAATTGCTTTATTAAGTGTAAGATTTGCAGTGCCACTTTTTGTTAGCTAAATAAGAGATTTTCCCAACCTGGTTCTTGAAAGGATGGAAAGAAAAATTAGCCTCCTTTGCAACTAAGGAACACCGTGTGACATAGATCTGTAATGGAAATGTACTTGGGGCTTTTCTCTCTTCTCTCTCTCCCTGAAAATATCACAAAATAAAGTCTTTTTTCCATCTCTCTCACTTGCTTTCTATAGTGACAATATAAGACCTGATGTTGCTCCAAAAACTTGTGACTTTAAGAAAAAGTCCAAGAGAATGAAAGAGGTGCTAACCAAGGATTTTGACTTCACTAAACCACGAAAACACTCCTAGGGACTACCTACCTACTGTTTTTTTTTTTTTTTTTTTTTCCATTATAGGAGGAACCCCTATTGGTTAGGCCACCATGAGTAAGGTTTTCTGTTAATCTCAGCCAAACCCTTGGCTAATAGGTACAACATTTTAATCATAAATACACTAGCTTTCATAGCATGTAATTTATATACTAGTCCTTAGAAATTACTTATGCATTGTTTTAATATTGTTATAATTATTACTCTGGGTTATTTTCTACTGACCCAGACAGAAAAATATTTCAGCTCGGAGAAAAACAGCGAGATCACATGGTATAAAAAAGAGCATTATTTTGTAGCCAGACAGATTTAAGATATACACTCACCCTGCTATTAATTGGCTCTGATATTTTGCCATATTACTTAATCTTCATTTTTCAGTAAAAATGCAGGTAGTATAATATATATTTCACAGGGTAGTAGCTAGAATTTAATAAGATAATATTTACAGGAATGCAAGATAAAGCATTAATACATAGGACAAAGTAAGTGCTCAAGAAGTTAATTGCTCTCTGGACTGAAAAAGACCCTTAGGAACCCACTGTGGCAGTCCATTCCTTCCCTGTCTAGAAACATAGCTAGGTGGTGAATGTCTTGCTATCCTATCTTATTTATATCTGGTTTCAAGAGAAGGAAGATACATGTGATATTATTGTCACTTATAGCATATGGTTGAAATTCCAGTAATTTTATCATATAGTATAATATTTGTTATGAATAAAATGATTGGCAATTTTTTTTTAAGACAGAGTCTCACTCTGTTGCCCAGGCTAGAGTGCTGTGGCATCAACCTAGCTCACAGCAACCTCAAACTCCTGGGCTCAAGCAATCCTTCTGCCTCAACCTCCCAAGTAGCTGGGACTACAGGCATGCACCACCATGTCCAGCTAATTTTTTCCATATATTTTTAGTTGGCCAATTAATTTCTTTCTATTTTTAGTAGAGACGAGGTCTCGCTCTTGCTCAGGTTGGTTTTGAACTCCTGACCTTGTGTGATCCACCTGCCTCAGCCTCCCAGAGTGCTAGGATTACAGGTGTGAACCACCATGCCCGGCCAATTGGCAATTATTAATGTTTATGTTTTCTATATCAGATATGTTAAACTTCTGCATATGTCTATAAAATGATGATAACAATACCTTGGGATGTGAGAAGATTAAATTAGAAGAGGTAAATGGAATATCCCCCATCATACTTTGAATCAGTAAGTATTGTTAATTTTACTGTAATTACTTGTGTATCTATATCATCTACCCTCATAGGTTGTAAGGCAGTGTTTACCAAGTGCAGCAATATTGACATTTTGGAATAGGTAATTCTTTATTGGAGAAGAGGAGTGTCCTCCTGTACTTTTTAATATGTTCTGCAACATCCCCATCTTCTACCCATGAGATGCTAGTGGCAAGCCCCTCCCAGTGGTAACAAACAAAAGTCTCTAGACATTACCAAATGTACCCTGGAGGGTAAAATTGTCCCCTTGTAGAGAATAACTGCTGTAATTCATCAAAGTGAGAAGCACCATACCTTAGACTATGAGGATTATTAGAAAAAAAAAAATGTTAGCTGAATTGATTTGAATATGTGTACAAATAAGCATTTACATCTATTTTAGTGATTCTACTAATACTAAATATTTTCCTTTTGGCACTGTTAGCAAGTTCTTGTTGATTCATACATCTTAAAATTGAATAGCGAAGCTTTGAATATACAAATTTAATTAGACATTAAAATGATAAGCACATACTATAGTAATGTTTAATTGAAATTGAAAGCTGAAGATGTAATATTTAAGTAGCATAACTAAAATAGAATAGAACTATTTTAGAAAAGATTGTACACCATTCTATAATATTGAGAAAGCAGAAACAGAATGATTTCATGTAAATTCTATACTAGGATCTGATTTTGTGGTAGCCAAAAATTTTAAATATCCTTGTAAGTAGGAATATCCATTGTATAATTTGAAAAATTCTAATTTAGCTTTAATTTATCCTGCAAGCAAAAATAGAAAATCTCTGATAAAAGAGTGTGAAGTTTTATTGAATTGATGTGGATCCATATCAAAAGTTAAAAGAGAACATTCTAAAATGAGAATGGCTACTGAACATACCTCTAAATCAGATAAATGCTCGTTTGATATAGGCATGTTTTAATTGATGCATGTAGAAAATATTTTTTCACATTCTCATATAAAGAAGTGATTTTTTTTCTATCTGATTTTCCATTTTTATCTACTTGGGGTATAAATCACATCCTTTAAAATTACAGAGGAAGAAAACTTTTCAAGATGATAGAGAAGTCCATTATCTCGATTGTGTTGACGGGTTCATGTATATGTCCAAACACATCAAATTGCATACAGTAAAGATGTACAGTTTATTATATAGCAATTATACCTTAATAAAAAATAATGTTCAAGAGGAAAAAAAATCTTCTTTGGTAACTTTCAAAATAAATACACTGGTATTTTTCTAGCCTGGCCTCTATTATCAGATGACACTCAGATGCTCTCCTAGTTGTGAAAAATACATGTATTTACATGTGTGTCTGTGTGTATGTCCCTTTCTAGGTCCAATTGTTAATTTACTGGCTTAGAGTCAGCAAACCCATTTTATGATTTAAGTACTAAAAATCTCTTTAAAATAAAAACCTTCTGTTTTAAAAGATATAAACTTGGATGGGCACAGTGGCTCACTTCTGTAATCCTAGCATTCTGGGAGGCTGAGGCGGGAGGATCACTCAAGGTCAGGAGTTCAAGACCAGCCGGAGCAAAAGGGAGACCCAGTCTCTACTAAAAATAGAAAGAAATTAACCGAACAACTAAAAACATATAGAAAAAATTAGCCGGGCATGGCGGCACATGCCTGTAGTACCAGCTACTCGGGAGACTGAGGCAGGAGGACTGCTTGAGCCAAGGAGTTTGAGATTGCTGTGAGCTAGGCTGATGCCACAGAACTCTAGCCTGGGCAACAGAGTGAGACTCTGTGTAAAAAAAGAAGAAAAGGGGAAAAAAAGCATAAGGGAAGAGTTTTTTGAGGATTGGACATGTTGGAAATGGACAACTTGGGTAAATCAATTAAATAAGAGATTTGTGAACCCAAAGTTGTTTGAAGTCATATAGAAAATAGACAAAAGTTAAGAAGGTGCCCCTGTAAATGTTACTTACTCATGTACAGTAGTATGTCACTTAAAGACAGGAATATGTTGTGATAAATGCATCCTTAGCTGACTTTGTCATTGTGCAAACATTACAGAGTGTACTTACACAAACCTGGTAACCAACTACACACCCAGGTTATATTGGATAGCCTAGTGTTCCTAGGGTATAAACCTGTAGAGCATGTTACTACAATGAATGCCATAGGCAATTGTAACCCAATGGTAAGTATTTGTATATCTAAACATATCTGAACATAGCAAAGGTATAGTAAAAATATGATATAAATATAAAAAATGGCACAGCTATATAGAGCACTTACGATGAATGAAGCTCGCAGGACTGGAAGTTGCTCTGGGTAAGTTGGTGAGTGAGTAGTGAGTGAATATGAAAGTGTAGGACATTACTATACACTACTGTAAACTTTATAAACACTGTACACTTAGAATACACTAAATTCATTTTAAAAATGTCTTTCTTTAAGGAATCACCATACTGTTTTCTATAGAGGTTGTACTAATTTGCAGTTCAATCAACAGTGTATAAGCATTCCTTTCTCTCTGCATCCATGCTATCATCAATAGTTTTTGGCCTTTTTAATAAAAGCCATTGTAACTGGGGTGAGCTGATATCTCACTGTGGTTTTAATTTGCATTTCCCTGATAAGTAGTGATATTGAGCATTTTTTAATATATTTATTGGCCATTTATCTATCTTCTTTTGAAAAAGCTTCTGTTCTTTTGCCCACTTTTTAATGGGGTTGTTTTTTTCTTACTGATTTGCTTGAGTTCTTCGCAGATTCTGGTTACTAGCTCTTTATTGGATGTATTGCTTGTAAATATTTTCTCCCATTTTGTAGGATGTCTATTTGCTCTGTTGATTATTTTCTTAGTTCTGCAGAAATTTTTTAATTTAATAAAGTCCCATTTATTTATTTTTGTTGTTGCTATAATTATACACTGTTGGTGGGACTGCAAATTAGTACAACCTCTATCGAAAACAGTGTGGAGATTCCTCAAAGAACTAAAAATGTAGACTTACTATTTGATCCAGAAATCCACTACTGGGAATTTACCCAAAGGAAAAGAAGTCATTTTTACCAAAAAGACACTTGTACTTGAATGTTTATTGCAGCAGAATTCATAATTGCAAAGATGTGGAATCAACTCAAGTTCCCATCAATGAATGAATGGATTAACAAAAGGTGTTATATGTATACTATGGAATACTACTCAGCCATGAAGAAGAATGAATTAGGGCCTTTTGCAACAATTTGGATGAAACAGGAGACCATTATCCTAAGTAAAATATCTACAGAATTGACAAACAAATACCACAGGTACATTGCTATAAAATTGGAACTAACCGATAAGCACACATGTGCACAGAGGGCAGTAAAACCCAGTAGAAATCAAGCAGAGGAAAGGGGGCAGAAGGTGATGGGTGAAAACCTACCTAACAGGTACAGTGAACACAATTTGGCTGATGGGCACACTTGTAACCCTGACTCAAGCATACCATAATCAATATATGTAACCAAAAACATTTGTACCCCTATAATATTTTGAAATAAAAAAATTTTTTTAAATTTCTTTCTTTAATAAATCCACCGTAGTTCACTGAATGCCACTGTTGTATATGTGGCCCATTGTTGATTGAAACGTTATACAGTGCCTGATTATAATGCCTAATTTAGCTAAGGGAAGAAAATAATTGAACTAACATATAATGAATGTTTAATATGAATGCATTATGTAAAATAATCCTTCCTGCAACTTAGTTTTTGGTACCTTTTCTTCATTTCATAATTAAAGAAAACATGATTTCCACTTCAAATAATTTGAGTAAGATGATAATCCATCCTACTTACAACATGATAGTTAAGAATCCTGTGTAAAGATCTCAATTTAGCTTTTTTCAAAAGATGAAATAGTTTTAAAAATGTATTCATAGACTTTTATTGTAGTTATGGATTTGGTGCTAGATAAGTGTGTAGAATTTTTAATAATAATAATGTTCAGCAGTCTCATATTTGTCTAATTAACATTATTCACTAATTTATTAGTTTTTGAAATAAATCATATTTGCAACTTATTGGTTCTATAGGTCCCTCTTTGACTCTAATTTTGTTATAAATCACTGAAGATGGTGTGCCACCAGTAACCATGAGATCAAATAATAATTATTTTTATAAACAAAATGCTTGAAAATTTACAGTGCATTTCACTTACACCTACTCATTTATATCTTATTATATAACAGCTATATGAGTATGTCAAAAAGGATTGATAACTGTAATAATTGATACTATCTTATAATTCCAAAAATTATTTAGAAAGATTTTTAAGAATATATGCAATATAACGTGGTGACCAGGATTATTTCAAGCATAAAATAAAGTAGAAAATAAAGAAACAATACATTAATATGTCATAAATTTTATAACCAAAATCCATACTAGAAATCCTAAAACACCTAGTAGAAATTAGGCACACATTTTAAAAAGGAACTTTTTAGAAAATAAAGCAGAGGCAAACACAATTAATATGTGATTCAGAGTATATAAGGAATATGGCAAACCAGTTATTCAAGATCAATTAATTATTTTTGATAAAAAGCAGAAAGTATTTTCTTTCATACTTCTCAAATAGGACATCAAGAAAAACAATAAACAACAATCTTAAAACACACAGTTCACTAGATACAAACTGAGTTTTTTTGAGCTCTTTCTCATAAGGCTCTTCAGTGTAGGAAGATGCCCTGTATCTAACATATTTCACTGTAAGCAAGTGCTTATTTTTTGGTAGACGGAAAAGTAAACATTAATGTGATCAACACTTACATTTGAACAAAGCTAGATAGTTAGTAAGTGGTAATATACAGGACTCCAATAGTATTTTTTAACCGATTACAGAAGATTGCTATATATACCATGCCTGTGTTTAGAATACACTATTAATGACTGTGCCATAACATTTACATTACGCACTTGCATATACTGAGAACACACTGGTTGCTATACCCTGGGGATACAGAGAATATTCTCCCAGTTCTTAAGGATTTCATCATCAGTAAGGCAAAATAAGTACATATAAAATTAACTATAAAACCATGAGCTATAACAGAGGTATAAAAAATGGATCTGAGTATATGGAAGAAGAGGAAAAGATATAAATTTTTTTTTATAGAGGGAAACTTAGAAAAGCCTTCATAAAAATGCAAATATTTGAGCAGGATTTTGAGGGATGAAAAGAATGTATCTGATTTTCAACTGAAGGGCCTCATAGGAAACACCAAGGAACAATAGTCACTGAAAGATTACAGCATATTCAGTGGAACCTAGAATATTCTGGTGCAATCAAAGCTCAGGTTACATAGAAAAGTGGATGAAGATGATGTTTAACAGATAGACTGGGAACAGATGACGCAAACACTGGAATATCATGATGAAGAGCTTGAATTTTACTGTGCAAGCAAAGACAGTCAATATAGATTTTAATTTGTGACAGAACAAAATCAATTTTCTCATTTGCAGTTATGTGAAAGATATAGTCCAGTGGTGAAAGACAAGTTATGAAACTTTTAAAAACTAAGTTTAGATCATATTTTGAGCTTTTGAAATTTGTGCATAAAGATTATACCAACTGGTGGTAGTTATGTTTGCATGTCTGTGATCACTATCCTTGATACTCCCAGGTTGGACTTGCTCTTGGTGACATGAGCATGTCATCCCTTACCTCCCAAAACGACAAACAGATAATAACACCCACTCTGCATGGGTGGGGATGAGGTGGCTAGAAATCCAAATGTATCTGAATTGAAGGCAAAATAAGAACACAAGACCATGAATTTGAGTGGACCCCCGTGAGTTAGGGCATCAATGTGGGAAGCCATGGTCCAATCAAATTGAAGCCAGAAGGACAGGAAATTTGACTGGCACAGGAAGCAGCAGGATAAGAGGGCTAAAGCTACAGTGGGCCACAGTGCTGTGGCAACACATTCATCTTTAAACAGTAACATGAGCAACTTAAAACCTTGTTGAAGGACTGAAATGTGCTGGGGATACCCTCCACATCCCAGAGGCAAAAACAAAGTCAAACTCTCTTTCCAAATTGTCCCTAAGTTAGGCCACAGAACAGCCAGTGATGACAACCATGCGAAATCTCACAAGTGCTCTCACACGCTCGGCATCGCCAAACTGAGGAAAAGACAATTACTGAGTGTCAAGATACACAAGTAACATAATATTTAGACCTCTAAAGACTTTCCAATATTGTTATTATCAGACATGGAAAAGAGAAATGTATGAAATGTTAAAAGAAATAATGAAAGAAATATAAAGATGATGAGAATGTTAACCATCAGAAATTTTAAAAAAGAAAATAAATTTTCTATGTATAAAAAAATATAACTTTTAAAATTAAAAACCTCAGAAGATTAAAGAGAGAATTATTGACCTAGAAAATAAATCCCAATAATTTACCAAGAATGATGTAAGATAACTGAATATAAAAATGGTAATTTAAAAGAAATGGGACACAAGATAAGAAGGCCCACTATATAACTATTTAAAACATACAAATAATTTATGGATCAAAGAAGAAGTATCAAGAGAAGTTAAAAAGTATTTTAAACTGAATGAAAATAAAAAGAAAATATGACAACAAAATTTGTTGAATGCAGCTAAAGTAATGCTTAGAAACTTATGACATTTAAATCTTTATATTATGTAAGAAGAAAGCTCTTAAATAAGTGATCTAAGCTTCCAGCTTAAAATATATTAATATGAAGAGCAAATTAAATGCAAAGCAAGTAGAACAAAGGAACTAATAAAGACAGACACAGATGTTAATGAAATTATAAGGCTAAAAACAATAGAGAAAAAAACAATGAAACCAAAAGCTAATTCTTTAAAAAGAATCAATATAACTGATTAACCTCAGAACAGACTAAGACAAATAGGAGAAAGTGAAAATTAACAATGGTAAGAATAAAAAACAAAGGAAATCATTTAAAATTCTATATACTTTAAAGACTAAAAAGAAAATATTACAGAAAATTATATGCCCAGTAATTCAATATTTACATGAAATGGACAATTTTATAAAAATACAAACTACCAAAGTTCACTCAAGATAAAATAGATAACCTCAATAGTACTATATCTATTTTAAAAAATTGTATTTGCAATTGTTGAATTGGATTTCTTACATTTCCATATGTCTTAGAAAAAATAACTGATTATACTTTTTTTCATCATAATTGCTCAAGGATGTTTGCACAGCAAATAGCGATGGAAGACAGAAACTAGGTCTCCATCCAGACCAAGAGAAGCATGTTTACTGTCAATTATAAGGATTTAAGTTTTCTAAGCTCAGAATTTCTCTCCTGTAATGCAGGTGCAGGTCTCACCTGGATCGCTTTGTGTCACTCTGTAGGAACTGAGTCTCATGAAACTGAAGCAAAAATGTTGCTAATCTGGCTACTGCTATTGCTATGAGAAATAACTTATGCTTCATCTATGAGCTAAGATCCTCATGTCTTCTACCAGCATCTATGAAACTGGCAGGATAACTTATTAACTAGCAAGTAAGGCAAAATTTTATACCTTTCACGAAACTTTAAACTCAACAAACATCTAGATGATTTCACGCTGAATTTTCAAAATATTTAAGAAATAATATTACCAATTCTATTAGTACCTAATGTCCTCCTAAAAATAGAAAAGGAGAGAGCACTACTTAAGTCATTTTCTGAGACCGTCATTAACCTGATGTCAAAATCAGTCAAGGATATTACTAGAAAGAAAACTACAAACAAATATTCCTCATAAAACATGGACAAAAATTATCAACAAAATTTGAACAAAATCCAACAATATATAAAACAATATATAAAACAGATATAAAAATCCAACAATATATAAAACAAACAAAAATCCAACAATATATAAATCAATATATAAAACAGATATAAAAATCCAACAATATATAAAACAAACAAAAATCCAACAATATATAAAACAATATATAAATCAAGATAAAGAAACATTTATCTTTGGAGTGCAATGCTGGTTTGCTGATTTGATATTTACAAATCAATTAAAATAATTCTACATCAATAAAGAAAACCAAATGTATCATCTCAATAGTTTCAGAAACAGCCTTTGACAAAATTCAGTATCTATTCAGGATAAAAGATTTAGAAAACAATTAGTTCATTACATATGAAATGTCCTATTACGAATCAAAAGTATATTATATTTCAAACAACAAGCAGTGCAATTAATCAAAGTATGTGCTAAACTATCCACACAGTTTTGTCATCTTAATGGTAGCTTGCTTATGCAAGCAGCAAAGAAGCCTGAAGAGCGAGTGGCCATGAAATCATGAAGGCATTTTCCACAGCTTATTGAGAATTGAATATTTTTCCTGCAGGAAGTGGTCCAAAGCCTGGAAGAAGTGGTAGTC
>CAUYRT010069594.1:0-54156 GCA_963574885.1 Lepilemur ruficaudatus
CAGCCTGAGCAAGAGCAAGACCCCGTCTCTACTACAAATAGAAAGAAATTAATTGGACAACTAAAAATATATAGAAAAAATTAGCCGGGCATGGTGGCGCATGCCTGTAGTCCCAGCTACTTGGGAGGCTGAGGCAGGAGGCTCGCTTGAGCCCAGGAGTTTGAGGTTGTTGTGAGCTAGGCTGATGCCACGGCACTCACTCTAGCCAGGGCAACAAAGTGAGACTCTGTCTCCAAAAAAAAAAAAAAAAAAAAAAAAAGATGCTGAATAGCTCCTTCTAGCTCCTCTCCCTGTCTTTGTGTTGATTACATCACTTATGCATCCACCTTAGTTTGCAGCTGTC
Organism: Lepilemur ruficaudatus; assembly: GCA_963574885.1. NCBI lineage: Eukaryota > Metazoa > Chordata > Mammalia > Primates > Lepilemuridae > Lepilemur > Lepilemur ruficaudatus. The sequence goes on from CAUYRT010069594.1 coordinate 344, forward strand.
TGTGCCCTGCTAGGATAGCTTCTGGGGAGCAGGAGCCAAGTTTCTCCTCTTGTTTTTTCCAACTTTATGGAGGTATAATTGACAAAAATTGTATGTATTCAAGGGATAGAATAGGATGATTTGATACACGTATAAATTGTGTGATGATTACCGCAGTCAAATTAATGAACACATCCTTCACCACACATAGTTACCTTTGGTGTGTGTGTGTGGTGAGAACACTTAAGCTCTCTTGGTAAATTTCAAGTAAACAATACAGAAGTTTTAACTATAGTCATTGTGCTGTACATGAAATCCTCAGAATTTCCTCCTCTTGCAACTGAAGGTTTGTACCCTTGGCCGACATCTCACCATTCCCCCAAACCCGGCCCCTGGCAACCGCCATTCTACTCTCTTCTCTTATGAAATAAGTAAATTTTGTTCATCTCTAGAACTCATCTCTGTGCCTGTGTTCTCAGCACATATATATTAATGGGTGACTTCGTTTTTATGGTTTGCTTAAATACGATTTTTACTTTCCTTTAAGGGATTATTTTACTTTGACACTAAAAATGAGAATATTTCCTTGAAATCCGCTCTGATGAGCAGGTTAGACAGTTTCGTTCCCCTTGCAGGGATTAAACTGGAAAATTATGGGATTGCTAACCCTGAAGAATTTTTAGGAGGACAGCAGGCAGTTATCTGGGGTGGTCCAGACAATCACCACCCTGTGCGAGAGGAACTGGCTCTTATCTGATGAGGTGAGATCTTACCCTGATAATTTAAAAAAGCAAACATACTACACCCACTATTAAGACAACTCCCAGGAAAAGGAAATTTAGAAAGACAAAACAGTAAGGTTATAGACATATGTGAGAAAACATCTGTTTAATTTCTCATATTTCTTTCCGTCTTTAGCCAAAGTTATATATAGCTGTGGCCATAGAATATACCCAGAAATATAATGTTCTGCTTCCTCTTAATATTTTTTCCTGCATAGTTCTCGATGTTTTTATGGGCATTTGATTCTGTTTCTGAATGAAACGATTGGAGTTCTGTTGATTTTTGCCTTTCTTCAGAAAGAAAGGGAGAGTGTGAAACAAAGATGTAGCCTGAGGGAATGTCAGTATCATTTATTTTTAAAAGACATGATCTTATTCTGATATTGCCGAGTTGTACTAGAACAAAAATATTAACAAATGATTTGCTTAATGTCTGTAGCACAATTGATGGGATTAAGGTCTTGGGGCCACTCAAAAAAGTTGTCTTTAATTAAACACATCTTTAAGAGATTACACAGAGTTTTGCTCAAGCAATGGCTCTTTATTTACAAAGGCGTGTTGGGAACAGCTGGAAGGCAGCCATTCCTTATCAGCAGGCTTGTATAACTGGCCCCAAGTTGTTTGCTAATAGGTTTCAGATCTCAAACACTAATAGGATGGAATAATTTTACGCAGAAAAATCAATCTCTAGCCTTCTTTTTCAGAAGAAACCAATCTGGCCTGGGCCTACAGGCAGTGAGGTGTGTTTAACATATGGAAAGAATTAAGCTGAATACCAGAATCTCTTTGAGGTTTGTGCATGTAGTCGCCAAAGAGAGAGACCGGGCATTTAATAGTGAACTGCACAGAATTATAACGAGCACTAAATACTCATTCTTAGAACTAATCTTGTTTTGGCCCTAGGCTAAATTGCCTAGATGTGTGCTCCTGTCCTTGACTTAAAGCCACACTCGCTCCCTTTGACAATGAGAACCAACTGTCTTCTAGCAGGATTTTTGCAGCTTTTCTTTATGGAGGTTCTTAATTATTTTGCTGTTTCTTTCATCATGCAGAGTTATTAATACAAATGTCAATTCATGGTAAATTTGCCTTCTGGGCCAGCTTACCTGTTAGGAATTAATATATTTTATAATGCCTTATATATTATATTATATAATGCATATATTTTATAATCACCTTACAATACTTATCATGTATAATCGCCCATAATTTCACAAAGGGATGGTTATCAGATTTCTTTGTGTTTCCCAATAGGGTGACTGTATCTTTGTGTGGTAGCTATGGTTTTATTTATGAAAGGACCCCCAAAATATTGGTCCTATTTTTTTCTGTATTTATTTATGCCTCAAAGAGAGGCATTTAGTCTTACTAGTCACCCAGACCAGTTTCACTGGATTCCAAGAAGACCTGTGAGAAGGACTCTGTTAGACTATAACTTAATGCTGAGTTCAAGAGATCTCCATTGAGCTGGAGCCCTCTTTAAAATATTGGAGGATTCAGAAGAAATCTCAAATAGAAACTTATGAAATGTCTTCGGTTCCTGGAACTGAGGCCAGAGTGTCTGGCCTGGGGATTCTGCCAGGTTCAGGCTGCTTGGATGTGGCCGACACGGACCCTGTTTAAGTGGGTGCTGTTTGTTACTGCCAGCCTCTTCCCCAGTACCCATCACTGACACTTGCTGTGCCCAGTGCCCGTGTACCACCTGTGACACTTTGAAGTCACTCTTGCTCTGGGATAAGTTAGGAATGTCAGAACGGAGACAAGTCCTGACTTAGAGATGAGGTGAGATCTCTCTATATTCCTGGCAGTATTTTCTGAAAGCCAGAACTGGGATAAGAATTCAAACTGCCAGCTGTTACTACTTCCATGCTACCGAAGTCCTCAAAGTTAAAAAAAAAAAAATTACAGACTCACTCAAAATCAATAGGATGTCAACCCAAGGCACAACTCTACCAACTATTTCAGTAAGTTTTTCAATTCTGTTATCATTCCATTTACCAACTAAAGATTACTAAATGTCTTACTAAAGCATGCAGAGTTGAAAATTTTAACAGGAAGTACCTGCCCTCTGGGAAATGTTAATCTAGTTCTAAGAAAAAGGAATAGAATGGAATGGAAATGGAAATGATTGGAATTCAATGAAGAATGCTTAAGAGAGGTGTATTAGTTATCTATTGCTGCATAATAAATTACCCTAAAACACAGTAGCTAAAAACAATAAACAACTATCATTACACACAGTTTTTGTGGGTCAGGATTTTGGGAGCTACTTAGCTGGGTGGTTCTGACTTGGATTCTGTTATGAGGTTGTAGTCAGGGAGTTGGCCAGGTCAGCAGGCATCTGAAGGTGTTTCTGTGGCTAGAGGATCCACTTATATAGCTGGCAAGTTGGTACTGGCTACAGGCAGGAAATCTCACGAGGTTTAGACCTCTCCATAGGTTTACTGGAGTGTCCTCATGACTTGGGGGAAGGCTCTCCCCAGAGTGAGTGATCCAAAAGAAGACAATGTGGAAGCCTCAAATGTCTTTTACAATCAAGCCTGGGAAGCCACACACCTTCGCTTCCGCAATACCCTAATGGTTACACAGGTCACGTGGGTGGGGATTACACAAAGGAGTGAATACCAAGAGGTAAGAATCATTGGAGGCATCTTGGAGACTGGCTGTGGCAAGAGGCAAAGATCTGCATAGTAATGGGGAAAAAAAAACAGTGTTGTATGCCTCAAAGGAAGGACATAGAATCGGTGGAGCACGTTGAGGGAAAGGGAGTTGGGTAGGATGGGGCATCAGGAGCAAAGGAGGTGGAACAGCAGCAGGTGTCAGTGTGTTCAGGGGACGTCAGTGGAGCAAGGTGGCTGGAGCAAAACCTAGCAAGGGAGGAAGGGGCCCATGCCTGTGAGGTCTTGGCTGCCAAGCTAGGGAGTTTGGACTTTCTTCAATTGTTAGTGATGAGTCATTGAAGGTTTTTGAGCAGGTGAATGACATAATCATTGGCATAGTGTAGCTTTCATTTGAATGTGAGCTTCAGGGTTTTGGTGCCCTTCCTTCCCTCTTGTTCTCAGTATTACCCAGGTGGCCAGCTCTCTCATTTCTAAAATTCTGTGACACTTCTGCCTATGTCCCTTGATGACATACCACCTTGTATTGTTTAACTTTTCATGTATTCGTCTTGTTATCACAAGTAGGTTGCAAGGGCCATAGGGCCACATCTTTATTTTGACTTCCCATGCTGTACCTAGCACTCTGGATGCCCAGTAGCTACTTGCTGACTGGTTGGATGATAGCAGCCAATTACTCTGTGTGTACGGCCACTGTTTCTGGCCTGCGGTGCATAATTTACAGTTAAACATTTTTCACAAGAAAGAGCAAGTACAGTGGATTTGATTTATGTAAGTGGAAAAAAGTGTTCAAAATCGGTTCTGTGTGCTTGGCATTTGCCATAATATTTATAGGAAACTTGGAATAATAATTTTATTTTTAAAAACTCTTGGATTATTTTTAGCTTCAAAGAGGGTTCTTATTTTGCCTAAGCTGGGCTAACGAAGTAATGACTAGCCATAGTGTGATGTAAGCGCTGCTTTTGTCTTTGAGCAGTGAAAAGAAGCCTCTTTCATGCACACATAAGACATTTATGGAATAAAATTCCTGGTTAGGATTTGGGGCAGAGTTTTGACCCCTTCCTGCCCAGTAGTTTGAATGGAATGATCATTGTCCATGTATTTTCATCGACCATGTGAGTGTTTTACCCAAGAGATGGTTTCAAGCAAGTTGGAGATTTCGGTTTCAAGCTAACAGACATTTTTGCTTTCTTCTCTTGAAAATCTCCCTCAAGCTAAAAAAGTAAAGACCAGGAATGCAGACTATCTCCTCGTAAACCTTGGAGACATCTGTAACCCTGAACCACAGGGACCTAAAGATAGTAAGCAGAGGAAGTGATGGCAAATCAGTTTGCAGAGAGAAAGGGTGGGGCCAAGAATAAAATTCCTTTGGGGAGGGGGCAAGGGAAGAGGAGGGACCAAAACAAAGGCTCTGCTCACAGAATCCCAGCAAGGCTCAGAAATGAGAGTTCCCAGGTTCCACGGAGGCAGAGGTGAGGCTGAGGGGTTAGATGGGAGTGAGGGAGGGAAAGTCTGCAAGAGGTAGAGGGGATTCCCAGGATGACTAAGCAGGGAAGTTTCCTACAGCAGCTCAGCCCGGAATGGAGATGGGGAAAGGGAGCTCCAGAAGGAGTGTTGGGAGGTGGGTGGGAGGGTATGTAGTGGGGAGGAAAGGAAACTGATTTAAAAAGAATTAAAAGGAAGAAGGAGAAGGCCTGGGTTTGAATCCTGTCTTTGTCACCGATGAACTGTAAGTATGAGCAAATCAGTTAATGTCTTTGGACTTTAGTTTCTTTATTTGATAAATAAAAGATTAAATCATATGATGTTTAAGGTCCACTCAAAGTCTGATATTTTGTGATTCTCTTGGGTAAAAGACAATCAAAAACCAAGCAATTTTACTTCTAGATATCTGCCCAAGAGAAATGAAAATATATGTCCACACTAATACTTATGTGCAAGTGTTCAGAGCAACATTTTACATAAGAGCTAAAAACTGGAAACAGCCCAAATATCCACCAGTTTGTGAATGAATAACAAAATGTGGCATATTTATACAATGAAATAATATTCAACAATAAAAAAGAACAAAGTACTGTATCTACTATAACATGGATGAGCCTCAAAAACATGCTGAATAATGCAAAAGACTACATATTGTGTGATTCTGTTTATATGAAATGTCCGGAAAAGATAAATCTATAAAGACAGCAAGTAATAGATTAGTGGCTGCCTGAGGCTGAGGTGAGCATAGGAATTAACTGCCAATGGGCACTTGGGGGATGATGAAATGTTCTTCTTTTTCTTTTAAATAGTACTTGTCTTTCTATGTGTGATTTATGTATTTATTTATTTAGACAAAGTCTCACTGTGTTGCCCAGGCTAGAGTGCCGTGGTGTCAGCCTAGCTGACCGCAACCTCAAACTCCTGGGCTCAAGTGATCCTCCTGTCTCAACCTCCCCAGTAGCTGGGATTACAGGCGTGCACCACCATGTCTGGCTGATTTTTTTCTATTTTTTTTAGTTGTCCAGCTAATTTCTTTATATCTTTAGTAGAGATGGGGTCTCATTCTTCCTGAGGTGGTCTCTAGCTCCTGACCTCAAATGATCCTCCTGCCTTGGCCTCCCAGAGTGCTGGGATTACAGGCATGAGCCACTGCGCCTGGCCAGTCTTACTTATTTCACTTAGCATAACGTCCTCCATGTTCATCCATGTTGTCACAAATGGCAGGATTCCTTCTTTTCTTTATTGTATTTTAAAAACTTATTTTAATTGATAAGTAAAAATTATATATATCTCTATGGTGTACAAACATGTTTTGATATATGCATACATTGTGCAATGGCAAAATTGTGCTTTTTAACATCCATTACTTCACATGCTTATAATTTTTTGTGGTGAGAACACTCAAAATCTATTCTCTTAGCAATTTTCAAATGTATAATATGTTGTTATTAATTAATGTTACCAAGATGTACAGTAGATCTCTGGTACTTGCTCCTCCTAATTGAAATTGTGTGTCCTTTGACCAACATCTTCCCAATCCCCCTGACCCCCAGCCTCTGGCAACCACTATTTCACTCTCCATTTCTGAGTTCAGTTTTTTACTCCATAAATAAGTGAGATCCATGTGTTCTATATTATATGCATGACTTATTTCACGTAACGTAATGTCCTCCAGGTTCATCCATGTTGTCACAAATGACAGAATCGCTTCTTGTTTAAGGCTGAATAGTGTTCCATTGTGTATGTATACCACGTTTTCTGTATCCATTCGGGATGATGTAATGTTCTAAAACTTGGATTGCAGTGATGCTTGCCCAACTCTCTAAATTTACCAAAAATCATTGAATTGTACACTTACAATTATAAATTATATCTCAATAAAGCTGTAGAAAAAAGGTAACAAGGATTAGGGAATGGAGAGGTGTAAATGAAACAAGATTGGCAATATATTGATTAGTATTGAAGGTGGGTGCTGCATAATGAGAGTTTGTTATACTCTTTCTACTTTTTTGTATGCTTGAAATTTTAAATAATAAAATAAATGATAAAAATAACAAAAGTTTTAAAAAAGGCAACCACATGCCTGTTATTGTGTGGACGTCAGATAATACTTGCAATATGTTTTACATTTTACAGTGGAGGATGTTAATCTAGGCAGTCTTGGGATATAATTTAACATCCATTAAAACCAAATCCATAGTATATCAAGTCACTTTTAATGTGTTAGCTCTTCCTTATACCTCGGCAGGAACTTGAGAAAACCACGGCGACACATCCTCAGAAAGAAGGTTAGATTTTGTTCAGCGTATTCTGTTTAAGTAAGTGTGATACATTTTAGAAAGGATAAAATTAAAATGAGCTTTACTGCTTGGCAGGGGAACCTTCAATCTTAGAAAAGTAGACCATCTAAAACAATGTCATTTGTAATAGCTCTGAATAACTGAATTTTTTAAAACACACTTGAAACTTAAAAGCAATATTCCATTTAAGACTCAATCTATTGTCAAAAGTGAATGTAAGAGTGATAGTTACTATTTTTCCTTGCTTACTATGTACTTGTCCAAAGATCTCTTTTCAAACCTCGTAATCAACGTTTGAAAGAAGGTTTTTTTTTTTGTTCCCATTTTATGATGAGGAAAGTTGAGCCACAGAGAGACAGAATAACTTGCCTGCGATCAAGCAGCTAGTGCGTGTTGGTGCTGGGACTGCTTGACTCTACGGGCTGTGCTCTTACCCACTTTCCTCTCCTAGTGGCATTGCAGCATATTTTCCATTAAAAGCCTTTTTTCCACAAACTTCAGTCTTAGCTACGTGATATGCTGCCTTTATGGAATCCGTATGAGGTAGGTGAGAAAGAGGAGGTGATGTTTTCCTAGGGGGAGGAACTGCAGGTGCAGATGCCAGTTAAAGGCAGTGGACCATCTCCGAGGCACAGTTTTGGGCTGCCTCATGCTAAAAATATTACAAGCAGGCCCCAAGCATTGATTTGAAGGTGGTGGAGACAGTTTTTTGGAATTTAGGATTCAGATTCTCATTTATTGGCAGGATTATTTTAAGTCTCCTAACTGGTCCTCCATCTTCCAGCTTGTTCTTGGACTTGCCACCCAGTTGTGTTATTTCCTTATGTAAAAACCTTCAATGAATGGCCCCACATAACCTGCAGATTAAAGTCTGAACTCCATAGTTCGGTGTTCAGAGCTCCTCATATCTTGCTTCACACAGTCTTTCTATCCTCTCTCCTACTGTTTCCCATTGGGTGCTCTATGCTCATGCCATCTGGAAAATTTCACAGTTCTTACCCCTCTGTGGATTGGCTTGTTCCTAGTGACTATAATTCCCTTGTCCCACTTCTCACTGGCAAGCTCCTATTGAGCCTTCAAAGCCCCCGTAGAACATCCTCTCCTACGGGAAGCCTTCTCCAATTCTTTCTCAACAGCATCAGCTGCTTCTTTCTCTGGGTTTTCACGACCCTTTCTACACACCTTGATTATATGTGCTTTTTTCAGTTATTTATGTCCCCGCTCCTTCAGGCTGGAGACCGTGGAGTCCCGCCTTTATATCTGATCACCCAGTTCTGTGTCTGGCACATGGTGGGCCCTCAGGGTAGAATGAACTCTTTTGTAGAATCTTTATTTATGATTTTTGAAATGAAAAGTCTTACAGATAGAAAGTAAAAACACATTTAACAAGTCATCTTTATGTCAAAAAAATTAGAGTCAACCTGAAAGTATTAAGGCACATGTTCATAAGGTACCAGAAGTATAGTCCCATTTCTTAGGGTAAAATATATTCCCAGTGTCAACCCAGATACTAAGGACATTCCATCCACACTGCCTTCCCCACTCCAAGGTCTCATTTAATGTTTTTCTCTTGGGGAAGGTGTGGGAGAAGTGAGAGTCTAGGAACTGGAGAGGGGTGAGACAGATGTTCCTAGTTTATCTTCAGGAAAGAAGGCACCGCTTAAAATACATAATTTCTAAGGTCCCATCAAGCTCTGCAGTAGTTTTAGTTGTTTTGGTCCCCATCTTTCAGCAAATAAGAGAAGGGAGAGGTTAATTATTTACTCACCAGATATTTTGAATTATAAGACAAAATTTAGTTGGCCTATTTGGGGTCAGGCTGGCCAGTGCATTGAACTTGACCTTCTAACTGCCTCTTGTATTCAGGTAATTCAGTTCTAAGGTATAGCTCTCCTAAAACTGCTCTCTAGTATTTTATGAGCTAGAACACTCTGCTCTCAGGGGTGACAGACAACCTCAAAAAGCTTTACATTCCAAGAGAGATAATCCAGAAATATAGGCATCCTTTTATTAGAGAAAATAATTTCTAGAGAACACATAATAGTGAGAAAAAAAGATTTTCTCCTCTATTTTTAGTATATTTCCTGCAAGTCACTGGATAAATGTTAAAAGTAAAATGCACCTGTCTTTGGGAAGGATGGGTTGAGCATGACTGTTTTTTGTCTTGAGAATTGGTTCTGCTGAACTGTGAGATTATTTCCCTGTTTCATGTGGGACAACGTGTGATTTTCCGTGGTCTCCGGCATTCCTTTTATCCCGTAGTCTTTTCATGGACATTTTATGAGCTCATCTGGAGAATGTGGCTCATTTGACCATCATTTTTTCATCAGGGTTGGCTAGATCAGTGAGTTAATTTTCATTCTTAATTAACATTTGAAGCTTATGATCTAAGGTGGTTCACCTGCAAAAACAAAAACCCAAAACAGCAAAGCAAAGTAATTCATGGGCTCAGGAGAAAAGAAGAAAGGTTTAAAAATATTCCTAGACTTTCTCCCCAATTTTGAATCAGCATTAAAGGAGAGATGCTTCCTAAGGGAGAGATTTCCCACTCCCAGGTGGAGAGTTGGTATTGTGAATTGTTATACTTTGAGCCATTAAAAATACAATTTCTGCCTTCATTCATTTGATTTTATCATGTGTGAGAACTTTGCTTGGAAAGATCCCCCCCCCCATGTCTGCCATACTCCCCTCAGCTCTTCTTCCTTCCTGTGCCCTAGTGCCCTGCAGAGCAAAACCACACACTAGGAAATTAGGAAACCAGAGCCTGGTTTCCCGACAGACAGATTCCTTTAGGGGAGCAGCTATGCAGCCAGTGTAAACATTCCAATTCAGTTAGAGATAACTTCTTGGTTTTCCATTACCCACGCCAGTGAGGTCATGAAGAATACGCTCACTTTAATGAGCATTGTGTTTTGTTTAAAGGGTATGTCATCTGGTAGAAAATGCTCCGAGTCTGGAAGTCAGAGGCTTGGGTCCCAGTTAATGTGTCGCCACTGACAACATGTTATGCAGAAGACGCTTCACCTCCTCCCAACTCCCTCTGCTCTCCCGGGCCTCAGGCTCGTGCAGTGTGAGCACTGCTGGGCGCTCTGCAGTGGGCTCAGGCAGCTGGACCTGCGCCTCTCGGGGGCCGGTAGAACTGTGCCACGCGACTTGCATCTCGGAGCCCTCAGAGAGTGGGGACCGGACTTTCCTCTTCCCCCAGCATGTGGGTGAAGTCAATCCAAAGAGATTTACAATGGCACAGAAACCAGAAGGGTCAAATGCTTGCTTCAGAGATATAGAACAGAAAGGAAAAACAAGTTGAATTCACGTAGAAGTTTTATCCAGTAGCCATGAGCAGTGGCAGGAACAACAGGGGAGAAAGAGACGGCCTCCCCCACAGGGCCACACAGGCTGAGACAGCTACCCTTCCCAGAAGTCCTTGCCTGTCGCATTGTTTAAATGAACCCAGTGGTAAGCAGTAAATATAGAACAGCCACACTTAGTTTCCAGAACCTTGCACAATAGGTTCCCACTGCTGTTAAGGGGTGAAATATTTCACCTAAGTAAATTTACCAGGTAAGTAGGTTCTAAACGTCAGCATTTTAATCAGTTTGAATGGAAATTTTCTCAACCTTTTCTCCCCCTGACTTCTGAGTATAAATGGAGAGGCTGCCCTCCCCGGAGTCTGCCTCCCCAGGGCTTGAGCTGTCTTTCCAAAATACAAAAAAGATCCTGTCATTCCCTGGCTTGAGAGTTTTAAAAGTGCTCCTCCTGGGTTCAGGATCAAGCTCAGACTCCTTCACCTGACATATCAAAGGCCTCCTTGGCAGATTCCCGTCCAAGTCTCCAGCTTCCTTTCCTCCACCTCTGCCAGAGGCACTCTGTGCTTCCGCCGTCTTGAACTGTTTCTTACCCCTAAAGTTTCACACTTACTGTCCCTTCTGCTTGGAGCTCTTACCTCTCTTCGTCAGGACTCATGCCTTGCGATGCCCCCAAGCACGCCCTCCTCCCGTGTAAATCCCTGGTGCTCCACATAACTCGGATGCTGCTCTTCTGATACCCCGGCGCTGGTCGCGGGATTTACTGTACTGAACCATGATTTTGGGTTTATTGGCCTGCCTACCCCACTAACAGTACTCATAATAACTAGCATTTGCTGAGAATTTGCTAAATGCTGGGCACTTTTCTAAGGGTTTTATTTGCATTAATTTATTTAATCCTCACAGCAACACTTTATAATAGATGCCGTTATTTTCTGTTTTAAAGATGAGTAAACTGAGTCATGAGACATTGTACAGATCTTGCTGTACTTGTTCTACCAACTTCTACTAGTTGGTAGAAGTAGGATTTGATCCCAGGAAGCTGGTGCCACAGCCTTAACCCACCACACCTACCGCTTTGTCTGCAGGGACTGGATCCCTAGTTGGGGCACAGAGTGGCATTTAACAGTCTTCTGTTTAACTTGATTGCTTCCTCATTGTTGGTTGCCATTTTTTGATGAAATCCTGACTAATCTCTGTCTACTATGATTAGTAAGGAGAATCCTTATTGTCTTCTCGTCTAAACACAGACTGAATTGCTTAGGGAAAAGAGTTTGGGGCGGGGATGGCGGTGGGTAGAATATTGACTGCTGCAGAAGGTGGTGATGGCCTTCTGGGTTTTTTTCTTTCTTTCTTGTTTGTTTTAGAGATGGGGGTCTTGCTGTGTTGCTCAGGCTGAACTCCTGGCTCTAGTGATCCTCCCGCCTCAGCCTCCCAAGTAGCTGGAACTGTAGGCGTGATGACCTTCTCCACCCACAGGGTCCTACAATAGTCCCTTGATGACCCACAGGGAAACGCAACCTTTTTCCCTGCTGTGACTCATGGTGCAACTGTAGGCAAAGTCCTTAAAGCCTGCACCGCGGAATCCTTGTCTGAATATGACACAGCGTCCTCACAGCCTTGCTGGGAACGCTGTGCAAAGACCGTGATTACATGAACTCATTTCTGTCGGATGAAAGTAGCATAACTATCCTTGTTTTCTTTTCAGGGGATGATTTCCTGTCAGTGAAGCTGATGGTATCCTTGTAGAAATTACTTTCAGTTATCCTCTGTATGAACTGTGTAGCACAGTTTTCCCTTCTGGATGCATCAGGAAGCAAATCAACACATCTCTGTTTTAATATAAATTGATTGAAGTGATAAGATTTCCCAAACTCTAACTGTTGGGAGCTGCATTATACCAGAACAGAAAAGTCCCGAAGGAGTGGTGAGGTGAAAATTATCTTTGAAAAATGCCATATAATTAAAATCATTTATAAGAGAGTCAGTGTATTTTGTGCCCTGCTAATGATATAAAGAGGGAGGGAGGAGTCGGGCAAACTGAAATCTGTAAACTCTGAACTGAAGCAACAGAGGAAGAGCCATTTGAAGTATGAATCCTAGTGCTGTGAGCTCCCAGGTACAGGCTCACTCTATGAGCAGGATCGAAATAAGCTGATTTACAAAAAAAGAAAAAGAAAAATAGAAGGTTTCAGAAAATATAGGGTGTCTTAAAAAATCTCTTTGATAGTCATTTTGGGGGTTCCTCCCCCCCAAAAATGAACTGATTTTTCAATGACTGTTGTTTTTAATTGAATATTTTGGGGAAGGTATATATTTTTTAGTTCTCAAGGAGCTGGAATTTCTAAATTCCAAGTGTTTATTTCATTTTCTAACAACTAGTAAAATATATAAACGTTTTAATTGCAGAAGATCTAGATCCTTCTTGTCCGAGTGGTTGTATCAATTCTAATTTTAAAAGTCATTTGGGGCTAGGTACTGTGGTACGTGCCTGTAGTCCCTGCTACTCAGGAGGCTGAGGCAGGAGGGTCACTTGATTGGAGGCTGTAGTGTGCTAGTTGCTCCTGTGAATAGCCACTGCACTCCAGCCTGGGCAACATAGCGAGACCCCGTCTCTAAAAAAAAAATTTCGTTTAAATAAAGTCAGTGGAACAAATTCATTAAACTGTTGCCTCAAATCTACTTTTTACACATTATAAAGGTTATCTAAATTTCTAGGCCTCACCTTATAAGTGACAAATTCCAAATCCCCAAATCATGAAAGCTCAGGTGTTGTTGGAATGGAATGTTTGTGGGAATTATTTTGCTTTAGGCATGGGTAGGCCGGAGGAATCTGCATGTTAATAAGTGCCCCTTGTGGATTCCTGGGTAGAGGCCACAGGGTGAGAAACACTGCCCTGAAGTCACACCCTCTGAAGGCTGCTGAGGGCTCCAGCTTACCTGTGCTCTGGACTGGGCTCCCAGTGCTGGTGGCCTCTGGTGCTGGGTGTGGTTGGCCTTAGCAGGGACTGTCCCCCACCTCCACCGCCCTCCAGGGAGTATATCTTACTGTTTTACTGCTCCATCCTCCCAGAAAACAAGACTTCCTCAGAATTTCTCTGAATTACCAACCTCCTTCACCCCTAGCATGGAGACCGAGCTACCATTTTTGGCAAAACTTGTCTGAATGATCAGGAAACAGAAAGGAAGCAAAACTCTACCAGGTGTTTAGGGATCGCCTAGTGAATGTCTCCTTTCTTTGATCCTTGTCGTTTGTTTTTTATGAAATGAAATTCTTATCAGTAAAAAAATCTCCTGGGAGTGATTTTCCCAAAAGAGATAGCCTGTTCCAGTGATTGTCCAAGCCACCACCTTTTAGGAGCCTGGAATGACTTATACCTGTTTTTTTGCTTTGTTTTTTCAGAAGTAATAGACGTTCAAGGAAACACCTCAAACCTTAAGAAAGGATATAAAATAAAATAAAACAAATAAGACATCTTTCTCTTTTCCTACTTTACAGTTAGAAGTAGCTTTCCAGAAATTTCCTATGCATATTCAGGCATGTATTTTATACACATATGTACAAATAGGATCACACTACTATGTTGTGTGGACTCTAAGATGCCATTGATTGTATAGTAAACCCTAATTTCAAATATATTAAAATATTAATATGAGGAAATGTACATTTTACTATTGATACACAGAAAATTACTCTTCTGGGACATACTTTTTTCACATTAAATATCTTGAATGTCAGTTCATATCAGCAAAGAGAGAGATCTACTTCATTCTTTTTACCTTATGGTATACCATATTCCAAATCCATATTCAAATGTATATTTTGTATTCCAAGTTCACAAATATACCATGATTTGTTTAGGAATTCCCTTACTGTTTAATATTCTCACTGTTTACTGGTTTTTGTGTCACAGTAATGCTGCAATAAACCATGTTTCTATGCCATTGCATATGAGCAATTATATTTATAAGGTAAGTTTCTGGAAGTGGAATTGCTGAGTCAAAAGGCATACATACAGTACATTTTTTGGTACAACTTTTGTAGAAATCTTTTACTAGCTTCTTTGTTTCTCAGTGTTAGAAAAACACAGAGATGAGTAGCTTCTGCCGGGGTTTCTTGTACAGAAAAGTTTCTCGATAGACACATCCAGTTAAGCGTTTATATTTATCCATGCATACCATAGTCTTTCAATTCTAAGATGCATGTTTTTCATTTTTTAACAGTTCTCAATTGGGAATGCATTGTAGAATGAATGAGTACAGGTAATGTCATAGTCCTTGTCCCCAAAAAACCCTGATATGAAATTGTGCATCTTACAATCAGTGGCGTTTTGGAATCAGGGAAATACCGTGTATTTTAGTAGGAGTGTACATATATGTGCCTGTCAAGATTTATTTGGAAATCAGTTTTGTTCTGATTTAATGATAAAATGTAGTTTTAATTATTTTCCCATTGAAGCAGTCTTGGAAACAAGACAGAGTTTTGCACATACCCCGTGTTTATCAGTAGCTGCTACTTTCTTTGGGAGCCTGCACATGTGATTTAAAAGCCCACCTTCATTTACTAAAGAGCCTTATTTCAAGAAAAAACATGTCACAAACAGCACCTTGAAAAAGGTAACGTCTTGTTAGAGTTACAGACGTTAGAAGTTGATTCTAACCCCTGTAATTTACAGATGAGCAAACTTCTTGTGGCTCAACACGTGGTATTTTGTGGATCTTGCCCAACTGATGATTGATATTAAAATAATATTATTAGATGAATATTGCAGAGCAGGAAGGCACATGTGAGTCATGAAATGATAGCTTTGGTGCAAATAACAGCATTCCCTCCTTTCCTGCTGACATTACAGCAATCTTCTACCTGTGAACTCTCTTAGGGTGATCTGCATCATTTCCCAGGGGCACAGTGTAGGCAAGTTTGGCCCCTCACATCTGTGTCTCCCGTTCTGTTTAATCACTTTTGAAATCTGTATTTTTCTCTCCTCCACTCTTACCCCACCTTTATTTTTTGGTTTTCCAGCTGTGTGTGCAAGTACATCGTGCAGGCTGTGCCTTCCTGCCCCTTGGCACTGAAAAGCTTCCGTTGCATTAGGGGTGGCCTTGGGAGGGGGTCTTAAACAGTTGGCACTTATAAACGTTCTTGGCTGTGTGAGCTTCTTTGGTCTTTCTTACAACTGTTCTGCGCTGCACCGGAAGGGTATCGGAGCCAGTGCGCTCCCCATTGCCCCGTTTGACTCGCACTCTCTCCAGTTGTCTATCATGTGCTCAGTAAAAAGGCAAAAGCAGTTGTGCTCTTGTGTGATAAAACTGTCAAACCGTTTCTTGTTAACTGTCAACTGGTATGGAAGGAGACAGTTATTTACATTTTCAGTTGCTTTTTGTGAAATACAAAGATCAAAGACTACGCCTGCAGTTTCCTCCTCTGCTCAAACCACAGCTTCCTTCCTCTGTATTAAAAGCCTCTGCAACACACATTAGTGTTCTACTTTCTCACCCTGAGTGCCAGATAATAATTTTATTGGACCAAGATGAAATGTCATTTGAGGGCTTTTCTGTGGGTGCCTCTGCATCTCTGAGTGGACACCTCTGGAAGACACTTGGAGGGCTTTTCAGAATCATATTTTCTTATTATTTGTTAAGGGAAAAAAGACTTTGTAGAGGTGCTCCTCTCCAGATTTCAACCTTCCTTTGGTCATGGACCCTTTGAGAATCTGACGAAACCTTGCGGGTGGTGAGGCTTGGTAACCAGGGACAGCTGTGGCTCACTCTAGCACATTCTCGGAAAAGTGATTCTCTTTCCACCGTTGCCTAAATGATATGTTAGCAAGATGGCTCTCAAGACTATCGTGCAAAGACAACAGTAGAGGAAGCAGCATAAGACTAGGGCGGGCAGTTCTGCCTGTGATCCAAGCCTCAGTTTTCAGACTGTGGGAGGAGCAAAGAAGGCAAAGTGGGAGCATTGTAGGTGACCTCCCCCCACACACACTCACCAAAGGCGCAGCTCCCCAACCTCAGGACATCCTGATACCCCTAGGGCCCATCCAAGGGGCTACTGGGGGTCTGTGGGCCTCGGATCAGAAAATTCTGCCCTTAGCTTGATGGGAGTTTTATGTGAGCCCAAGAAACCTAGAGCGGACCATTACCTCAATTTCAACCCTAGTGCTTTCCAGGTGCTAGGCCTTGGCTAGTCAAGTTATTCACTTCTTTAAGCCATTACTTTCCCACTGAAAATGGGGAGAAATAAAACCACGCACATGGGATTGTGGAGGACCAACAGGGTAACCGGAGAAAAATACTAGCACACAGTAGTAGCTCAACAAATGTGACTGTTCTTTTCTCTTCCTTCTGTCTATCTTTGATTTCTTTAGTGGGGAGACGTTTTTTCCCCCAAGGAGGTGGATTTTAGAGCAGCAGAAATCACTGACTGCACTGGGACTAATCACATCTCTAAGAACTCAGACGCGATGGATGTCACTCTTGAGCCCGTCTCTCCCCCCACAAGACGGGCCGCTGTGGCTGGTGGGCTCAGCGCTAAGGCTGGAAAGGCTGGAGAGGTGGCAGGGCTGTTCTGGGAGGGCCCAGATGGGAGGGAGCCCCAGTGCTCTTTGCCAGAAATTGAATTTCCCCCCAGGACAGTAACCACACCGCAGGGACACTCCTGGGGAAGGCCCAAGGCTATAGGTCAAGGCAGTGCTCCCTGGAGGACTGCAGGGCAGCTCTCAGCAGTGGAGGGAAGGAAGATCTCAGAAAACCTGGAGAGGGGAGAGGGCCAAACCTGGGCAGGGCCAGTGCTGTGATAGCAGGGGTTGGCCCTTCCCTTCCCCATATCCTAAGAGCCGCTTAAGAGTTTTAGAACAAGAGCATTATGTTCCAAAGGCTTAAATATTCCTAGCTTTGTTTTGGAGTTTACTCTAAAGGGAATAAAAGAGGAAAATGGCAACTTGAATCTTGAATGGGCAAATGAATATTAAGAACCTAATGAATGTTTACTGAGGGGCTTTGTGTGTAAAAGAAAAAAAGGAACCTAATGAATGAACCTTTTTATGTCAATGGGATTGGGAACTAAGGTGATTAGCGAGAGTAGGGGAAAATTATTTTGAAGTGCTAATGAAGGGACCTGGTGGGTATCTTTGGTTTGTGGGATTTGGGTGTTAAGCAGAGGAATGAAAGTATCCACAGACCTGGGGTCCTTTTGACATTCTGCAGCATGTTACTTCTGTTGTTTTTCCAGGGTGACAGCAAAGTAGGGGACTGGTTTTCTGAAAGCGAAGTGTTTCTTCATCCAGTTTCTACCATGTTCTTGAACAAAACGCTCCTCCCCCTTGAAATTCTCTTTTTTATGCCTCCTTTCTATTTCATTTTTTTTGGCAGGGGCGAGGGTTCTTTTTGTTGTGCGTTTAAAAATTAGATCTAGTGTCTTGATATGAACTATTAAAAATAGAATTGGCTGATAACCTTGTAGTTAGAATCAGTGTAAACAGAATTCTTATCTAGAACATTTTCAATGGGAATTCAAGCATTATGTTTATCAGAGGGAAAATGTTGAGTAATCACAGAGCAGTACTAGGTCTGTGAGCTTGGGATATCATTTTTCACTTTGATAGAGCACAGGGTTGGAGAGAGTCGGCAAACAGGGCGTTCTCAATCTCAAACACTATTGATAAGATTGTAAATTTGTATAGTCTTTCTGAGGAACAGTCTGGCAATACATATCAAAATGTAAAACACGCATACCTTTTAACCCAGTCATTCTGCTTATAGGAATTCATCTTAGGTAGTAATTGGATACATGCTCATGTATATTATGCACAAATGTATTCTTAGGATAGCCACTGCAATATTGCATCTAGTAAAAAAAAAAATGGGAAACAGCCTAAATGCTCCTCAAATTTAACCAAACCTAGTTTAACTAAGGTTAACTTAGTTTTGGGACTGGCACATGATGGACTAGTGTGGAACCATGACAAAGAATGAAGAGCTGTGTGTATTGAGTTTGAATACTGCATTGTTAACTTCCAAACTCATGTATCTAATGTAATCCTGTTGAAGTAGAGGGAAGGTGGCTGGGCAAGGGGAAGGCATGCTTATTTGGCATTTAAAACTTCGGAAGAAAAAGAACCAAGTGAGTCTAACTAGGGAAGGACTGGGAAGGAGCCCGTGGTTTGACACAGTGGTTTGAGCCTGGGTTTGGAAACAGACGTGAATTCAAATCCTGACCCTGCTCCTTCCTACTGTTGTGACTTGGCAATTGGCTTAACTTCCCTTCGTATGGAAAATGGAACTCACCATAGCACTGCGCTCATATTGTGAGGAACAAAATGAGATTAAAAATACAAAATATTTAGTTCAGTGCCTGGCACATGGCAAATCGTAAGTGTTCAGCATCTTTTAATTTTTATATAGAACATGTCTTTTAATGTAAAAAAGAAAAAAGAAAAAGAGTTATTTCGCTGGAAAGTAGTGGTTCAGGTTAAGAAGAGCAGTGACGTTCTCAGGGACAAAAATGCCACCGCCAAAGAGAGCAGATTTGTTCACAGGGAAGAGTGTGAATGTGTGAAGTTTGAGAAATGAGAATGTGAAGTGAAAGAATATCAAAGGACAGAGGTAAGCTGTCCGATCATGAAGAAAAGGCAAATGTGCTAATTAAAAAGTTTTGTAGACATTGACTAGGATGCATATCTTTAAAAGAGAAAATGAAATTAACTGGGACAATCAAGGCTGTCTAATAAAAACCAGGACAAATATTTGTTTTGATTGTTATTATCTTTATTTTGGCTTCAATATTAAGAGGAGTTAAATTATATTACAAAGGACCTCAATAAGGGTGGGAAAAATTATATTGGAAGGATATTCTATAAGGTGAAAATGGTTTCCAGTGCTTCAGAATTTTTTGGATAAGAGTGGAGAGCTTTGTATTTGTCATTTTTGTTACAGATTAGTTCAAAGCCAAGAATTTATATTTGATTTCAAGACTATTAAAAGCGCCAAACAAAAGTTTTTTTCTGCTTATATTAAAAGCCCACTCTTTGAAATCAGCCACAAACACGAAGGATTTTTACAGAAACCTTAAAGGCAACTGGAAATCTGAGAGCGCTCAACTTGTAGATGAAATATGACTTGGAGGGGCCAGGGCCCCTCCAAGGGAGGGAGAGGGAGAGAGGGAGTGGGCTGGTTTTGCTTCCGCTGCCTGAGACCACCACTGCCAGAGCTACCTATACCCTGGATCCAGAGTTCTGAGGCTTTTCCTAAGGGTCCCATAATAGGCACCGGTATCAACATTCTCTTTTATTCTATAGGTTTCCTACAACAGGGGAAGATACAACATTTGCTAAGGTTTAGTACTCTCTAGAATACGGCAGCCTCCTTATTAATAGATGATGTTTATTAATAGAATTCTCAGAGCCTTTAATAATTTCATTAAAATATAGACGATGTGTGCTTCTGGGATTGGCATATTGCCAAGCAGCCTTAAGATGGAGTGGTTTTATTTGGTACATATAAACATAACGTGATTGTCGTGCTTACAAAGTTTATGCTCTAGCTGGAATGACAAGGCTCAAGTACATGAAACATTTTTCATTTCAGCTTGTGAATTAAGTGCTAGAGTGTATGGTGTTGACTGATGTATTTATTCAGCAAATATTGAAGTGTTCATTATGCACTGGGCATTCATGTGTTGGGGTTAAAGAGACAAAAATTAATTTAGCTTTCTACACTATAGACAGAGTAATTTGTTCAAAATGCAACTAGCATACACTGTAGTATAGGCAGCATAATGTAGTGGTTAAGAATGATCTGTGTCTGTTTTCTTCACTCATGAATCTCCAGCACGTGGGACAGTGTATGGCCAATAGTAACCACTGAGTATCAGTTGTTGACTG
Organism: Lepilemur ruficaudatus; assembly: GCA_963574885.1. Taxonomy (NCBI): domain Eukaryota; kingdom Metazoa; phylum Chordata; class Mammalia; order Primates; family Lepilemuridae; genus Lepilemur; species Lepilemur ruficaudatus. The sequence goes on from CAUYRT010069594.1 coordinate 20,697, forward strand.
AATAAATACTGATAGAAATAGTGCCCTCTTGGCACTTACAAACTAGTGTTAGACCAGGTTTTCCCAGATATGTTCGTATGCTCTGTGAAATGGTTCCCCTGCCTCCATTTCTCTCTGTCTCTCCCCCCCCACCTCCTCTTTGTCACATACACATGCACACAAAGACATGGCAGGTTCAAAGACACACACAGTGCTCTGTGGTCTTGTTGGTGGAATCTGGAACAAAATCTGGGTATCATGCATCCTCTCCATATCCGTGACATTTTCTCTGACCTAGTCTAACCCACATCAGTGAGAACTTGAAATACTCTCAGGTGGCAGAATTCACATTAATGATGGGATATTTTTGTTTGTTTTGAGAATCAGAAACACAGTCTTGTGTGGCAGTTAAAAGCATGTGCTTTGGAGCCACAGAGAAATGGGTCCAAGTCCTACCTTTGCCTTGGATAAGTTTCTTAAACTGCTTAAGCCTCAATTACTTGGTCTATAAGATGGGGACATCAATAGCACCTACTTTACAGTGCCGTCAGGAGTCAGTGAGATTAATGCATGTGTGACGCTTATTATTGTAAGCACTTAGTACAAGTCACCTATTATTCTTATTCCTGAAATAGGAGAATCCCTATTGTGTGTGTATGCATATGTGTGTCTGCTTGCTTTTTTCTTGAAGAAATAACAGTCTGTCTTGGCATAACCAGTAGGCTGGCACATGGTTGATGGGAAAAGTATAGCCAGAGACTAGCTCTTAGGGGAATGAACCGTGCCTTCAGGGGCAGTACCATGCCATTGTCTGCAAACACTGGAACCAGGCCCAGTGTCGTTGAACACTGAGGAAGCTGGCAGAGAACGCTGAGATGTGACAGGGAGGAGGGAAGCATGCAGGCTGTTCACGGCCATGGAGCTTCTGTACGGGAGTCAGGCTTTGCTGTCAGTTCCTGGCAGGTCCCTGAGGATGAACCCTTCAGAGAAGGCTTGATTGTAGTTACTACATGGGTCCTCTGGGTGTCTTCCTAGCCCACAGATCATTTGTTTATTATTTTTATTTTATTTTATTTTATTTATTTTTATCTTTTGAGACAGAGTTTTGCTCTGTTGCCCGGGCTAGAGTGCCAGGGCGTGAGCCTAGCTCACTGCAGCCTCAGACTCCTGGGCTCAAGGGATCCTCCTGCTTCAGCCTCCTGAGTAGCTGGGACTATAAGTGTGCATCACCACGCCTGGCTAATTTTTTTCTGTTTTTAGTTGCCTGGCTAATTTCTTTCTATTTTTAGTAGAGACGGGGTCTCGCTCTTGCTGAGGCTGGTCTCAAACTCCTGACCTCAAGCTATCCTCCCACCCTGGCCTCCCAGGGTGCTAGGATTACAGGTGTGAGCCACCATGCCTGGCCTATTTATTATTTTTAATGCACTTGGCATTCCTCTAAGGGGTCTAATGGTGCCCAGGTGCCCCTTAAATAGATGGTGCTCCAAAGTTATCTTCATTATAGAGCTGGCATTTTCACAGTGTGAGGAAATAGTTACGTTTCTCCTACCTGTGAGACTTGTTGTCCAACTCTCTCAAACCATAGAATGTTTTTAGTTGCAACGTTAAGGTTTCTATAAATCTTTATATGCTAGTTTCATCCAACCCAAAGGGAAAAGAAGTTTGCAGATCAGAGCTACAGCTGACCTTTTTTCCATTTCCTCTACTTTTTTCTGTGCCCTCTAATCATCTTGATTCTAATTATTATACCAAGATAAAGATGACCCTAATTTGGGGAATATAATGCATTTTTAAGTTGTGTTAAATTGCTTTAGTGACTTACTTGATGTTGTTGATATGCTCTAGGGAAGAGATTCTTACTCTTGGCTGCACATTAGAATCTCTGACTTTCAAATATCCAGATGCCTAAGGCCTACTCCAAACAAATTAAGTAAAAATCTCCTGAGGGTGAGACTTGGCATCAGTATTTTGAAAAACTCCTCAGGTGGATTGGGCATGGTGGCTCATACCTATAATCCTAGCACTCTGGGAGGGTGAGGTGGGAGGATCACTTGAGAACAGGAGTTTGAGACCAGCCTGGGCAACATAGTGAGATCCCTGTCTCTACAAAATATTTTTTAAAAAATAGCTAGGCATGGGGACATGCACCTGCAGCCCCAGCTACTTGGGAGGCTGAGGCAGGAGGATTGTTTGAGCCCAGGAGTTTGAGGTTGCTGTGAACTACGATCATACCACTGCACTCTAGCCCAGAAGAGAGTGAGACCCTGTCTCAAAAACAAAACAAAACAAAAAAACAATGCTCAGGTGTTTCCAATGTGTAGCCAAGTTTAAGAACCTGGCTCTCAACTGGAGGCGATTTTGCTGCCCCCTTCGCCACCTCCGACTGGGGACATTTGGCAATATCTTGAGACATTTTTGGCTATTACAACTCTGGGAGGGGGTGTGGTACTGACATCTAGTGAGTAGGAGCCAGAAATGCTTTGAAGCATCCTATGATGCATAGGACAGCTCCCTATAAATAATTATCTGGCCCAAAATATCAATAGAACCAAGGTCGAGAAAGTGCTTAGAAAAATCAGGTTTAAGAAATGCCAGAGCCGGCCGGACATGGTGGCTCACGCCTGTAATCCTAGCACTCTGGGAGGCCGAGGTGGGGGGATCGCTCAAGGTCAGGAGTTCGAAACCAGCCTGAGCAAGAGCGAGACCCTGTCTCTACTATAAATAGAAAGAAATTAATTGGACAACTAGAAATATATAGAAAAAATTAGCCGGGCATGGTGGCGCATGCCTGTAGTCCCAGCTACTCCAGAGGCTGAGGCAGGAGGATCGCTTGAGCCCAAGAGTCTGAGGTTGCTGTGAGGTAGGCTGACGCCATGGCACTCTAGCCGGGCAACAGAGTGAGACTCTGTCTCAAAAATAAAAAAAATAAAAATAAATAAAAATAAAAAAAAGAAATGCCAGAGCCAAGAGAGTGAGACTCTGTCTCAAATAAAAAAAAAAAAGAAAAGAAAAAGAAATGCCAGAGCAATGTCTATGCCTGTTGTAAGGAAATCATAGCATGGAGAAGTTTACATGTTTGGCCTCCTGGAAAGATAATGAAAAGGAAGTAGCATAACCTCTACCCTTTGAGTCTTTTCTGTGCCTGCCGTCATGGTGGCCTCTCCTGTAGCCCTGGCCCTCCTGGTTCTGATTTCTTGGGCAGGATCTCTTCCTGTGGTGCCATAAGTTTATTGTACTTGAATGGCCTGGAAGAAAACCAAAGTTAAGAAAATTAAACCATAGAAATAAGCCAAGATAAATAATTTTTAAATAAGCTTTTGAATTGCTTGGCCTGATAAAAAGTTTTCTAAAATTAAAGAATCAACCATTTGAAAGTTATTCTATGTGGCCTATAAGAAATCTGATCTTATGTGCTATAGAGTTCTTTTTCTTTTTTATTTTTTCTTTGATTAGATAAGAAGAGGCTAGGAAAGGCATTTTAATTTTATCACAAGCAGTTTAATTTTGAGACATTCAGGAATGCTTTCATAGCAAGTTAATTTTAACCTATATTTATTATATTACACTATATAATTAATATTATGATCTTCTCCTCTGGACACATTCAGTTTTCCAGAGTGTGGCACACAGAAAAGATCTTTTCCATAAATAAGTTGTCTTTTTTCTTGTGTGCAGTTTAAAGTGTTTAATAAAGATGGTGAATTCAGTTGAAAGTATACATTAAATATACTTGAAACTATTTGTTTCCCAAAACTGATGAAAGTAGATAGTCACAGCTCTTGAAGTTGCTCGGAATTCATCGATCTTATGCAGGTAGTTGATTACCAGTTCTTCTTTTTTTTCTTTCAATTTATCCCTTTAAAAAGAGATTTCAGACCTGCTCCTCCTGCTCTCCACAGCCCCGGGTACGCTCAGCCAGACCCACACCGGACAGTTTTATAAAATTAAAAAAATAAAATAAAATAAAAAGAGATTTCAAGTGGTACCTTTAATGCTCTATGTCAGCCTTTTGTTCTAGAGCTAAATTGGTGTATGTGTGAATCTGGGATTGTATGTGTAGTAGCCTTTTCAGTTTTCTCCTCGTCCTTTCTTCTTTTCTTTTTTTGCCATCTCATGAACCTATGGACTCCAGTGTAATGCAGTTTATTCATTCAGTAAATATTTCAGAGCCTACTGTGTGCATTTTGCATTAATTACTGTAATGGCATTAAAACTTGTTTTAGTGCAGTTTAGTGTGATTTGAGACACTAAGCCAATTCCCTCTTATACTGGGTCCCTTTCTCACTCAGTGGTTGGAATGTTTTAAATTAAGACTAGCAGAATAACAACTCATTTAACATTTGGCATGAATACTCTTTCAGTGTTGGAATAACATACCTGTTTATTCATTGAATGTAGCAATGAGTCTATAATCCAAGGGATACATTAATTTTAGTCTAATCCTGGTTTTTGTAGCTGTACTTTTAACTTATAACTGCATAAAAATAGCATTCATTGGGTATCAGGCGGGGGGGAGGTATATACACACCTAATGGGCGCAGTGTGCACCATCTGGGGGATGGACACGCTTGAAGCTCTGACTAGTGCGGGGCAAAGGCTATATATGTAACCTAAGCATTTGTACCCCCATAATATGCTGAAATTTAAAAAAAATCCCTTTGGATATGTAAATATTCAGATTTTTCTTTTAGCTTTGGAGTTTTGTATTCCACAATGAGGTTTCTAGAAAATTATCCAAGTTTGTGGTGTAGAGACCTTTTCCTAAAAACTAGATTATCATGAGAATCATAAGGTGTGCTTAGTAACAAGGCAGTTGATGATGGTCAAATGTTCTCCTACCTAAGAGTTTGAGTGAATGTGCTTATGTGGAGTGTATGGTGTGTGTGTGTGTGTGTACACGTGTTGGGGTATGTTCTTCTCTGATGGGATTGGGGGACAAGAAGGAGAGGAAGAGAACTAAATTAGTGCTTCAGGATTGAGTGAATTAAGCCCAAACCCTGAAGTAGAAGTAGCTTGGAACCATTCTGGTTTCTTGGTAACAAAGGTTATTGTGGATCATTTGTATATATATTAGTGTACATTTTATTCCAATATGTTTGTCAATACCTTCATCATATTAAAGAACATCTAGGTGGATTTGTAGCCCCCGTCTAGATACTTCCTAGAGTGGGGACCTGTTTGTCCATACCTGTAAAGAGAACTGGTTTGGTTTAGGGAGTACATGATTAACAAGGTGGGGCAAGAGTTATTAGTTTTCAAATGTCTGAAAGACGTGGAAGAGGCAAAGAACAAGAACCAGTGGACTGACGTACAGGAAAACAGATTTCTGGCTCAGTTCAAGGAATGTCCAAAGATATGATCCATGGATTGGTGGGGGGTGGAAGGGGTGTAGGACTTACCTTTCAAGGAGGTTGTCAAGACGACCACTAGGAGAGAACACGAGATTTAAGCAGTGGACTGGGAGTGGACATTGGACTAGAAGATCCTTAAGGTGCATTTCAATCTAGCCAGTCTGTGATTTTTAGGACACACCTGGCATTTGAAGAGAAATTTCAGATTCATTGGTTCAGGGCTTTTTCTCTCCAACTTCTGCAGGTTCTCTTATAATTGTATTTTCTCTTCTATATCAATTTCTTGCTCCATATGGGTACATCCCTGTCAACATGAGAGCATGCCTCCTTACCACTCTTCTTAAAAAGTAAATTAAAGAAATTTCTCAGTCCGACAGCCTTCCAGCTCTACCATACTTCTCCCCATTAGGTGGAACTCTCTGGGTGTGCAGTGCCCTCTTCTTGCTGCCCCACTTCACTCTTCTGCTCCTCCAAAACCCTTCCTGTTACGGTCACCAGATGACTTCGTTTCAACAAATCCACAACCAGTTCTTAGTCTTCATCTTTCTCAGGCTCTCAGCAATATTTGGCATTGTCCATCTCCTCCCCTCCCCCACTGCTTTTTCTATTTTAGAAACAGGGTCTCACTCTGTTGCCCAGGCTGGCGTGCAGTGGTGCAATCTTAGCTCCTTATAGCCTCAGACTCCCGGACTCAAGTAGTCCGCCTGCCTCAGCCTCCCGAGTAGCTGGACTACAGGTGTGTGCCGCCACACCTGGCTCCCCCCATTCTTGAAGCACTTTCCTGACTTGACTTCCAGGGCATCACACTCACTGTGTTCTCCTACCTCCATAACTACTCTCTCTGAGGGCCTCTACGGAGGGAAGTGCCCCAGGGCTCAGTCCTTGGCTCTCTTCTCCATACCGCAGTGTCTTTAGGGTGGTGGTTCTTAACAAGTTGGGCTGCTTAAAATAAAAAAGACTAGGCTTTATTTATCCAAGTCTAATTAATTTAGAATATTTGGGGAAGACCTGTGGGCATCAGTTTTCGTTTTGTTTTGTTTTGTTTGAGTTAATTTGTTCATTTTTTGTTTTGTTTTTTGTTACCTGGATATACCAATGTGCAGCCAGGATCGAGAATCCAGATGATTTCTAGTGCCATGAAATAAAAACCAAATACAAGCTAATAATTACCAAATTAACGCGTGTAACACATCTTTTCCAAACTCCAGAGTTGATTCTCGATTGTTCTGTTGTCTGTTTCACATTTCCACTAGAAATAGGCATCCTGATTGGACGCCCTTCCCCCAAGCTGCTCCCTCTCCGGGGATTTGGGGCTTTGTGTTTGCCACCCAGAGCACTCACATGCTGCTGTCAGGCCGAAAGCCTAGGGGCATCCTGATGCCTCTGTTCCCTCAGCACTCCACAGCTCAGCCAACAGCAAGTCCTGCCCATTTTCCCTCCCAAATATATGCACCCCAAATCTCCCCACCATTTCTCCTGTCCACAGCCTCAGTAGCCTCCTGTGCCACGTCTCCCCGACAGCTCTCCTCACGTAGTCAGACTGGTCTAATCACAGCCATTCCCTTGCTCTAGCGATCCCATTACCACTGATGCCCTCCCCACTCCTCACCATGTGCTGTGGGCCCCCCGTTGAGGTGGCCTTTGACCAGTTCTCCAGCCTCATCCCCTCCCGCTCTCAGCTCCCACTCCAGTCAGCCTGCATGGACTGCCCTGCTGCTCCTCAAACTCGCCAAGCTCACACCTGCCTTGCAGCCGAGATTGTTCCTTGGCTCTCACCCTGATTTTTCTCAGGTTTCTGTCACCCCAGGAGAGAGCCCATCCAAAATGCTGCCCTTCCCCAATCACTTTCTGTCCCTTGCTTCTGCGTTATTTATTTCCCCCACGGTATTTATCTCTGCTTGACATCCTGTTTTTCTGGCTGTTTCACTAGAACTTTTGTCACTGCTCTATACCCAGCACCATGAACAGTGCTCACATGTAGTAAATAACCAATAAATACTTGTGACTGAATAATGAAGTGCGACTTCTTGAGGCCTGTCCCAGAATCTGTGTGTTTTGTCACTTTTGTGGCCCTTGGCCCCTGTCCAGCCTCTGAGCGGACTATGCTCACTATCACTAGTATGTACTGCTAAGTTTCTGTCTGTTTGTGTCACCCTCTGCTTAAGATGCCTTATTGGAGTTTCGATAAAGTTCAAACCTTTTTTTTTCTTTTTCTTTCTTTCTTTCTTTTTTTTTTTTTTTTTGACAGGATCTCTCTCTATCACCCAAGCTAGATGCAGCAGTGTCATAATAGCTCACTGCAACCTCAAACTCCTGGGCTTAAGTGATCCTCCTGCCTCAGCCTCCCGGGTAGCTGGGACTACAGGCATGCGCCACCAAGCCCGGCTAATTTTTCTATTTTTTGTAGAGATGGGGTCTTGCTATTTCCCAGGCTAGATAACGTTTAAACTTTTTAACAGGGTTAATAAGCTCCTTAGTAACCTGTTCCCAAACTGGCTGTACTTCCTGGAGTTTCTTGCAAGTATCTGCTTCCCGCAACCCAGCCCCACCTCCCCTCCACCCCCTACAGACACATACTCCTCCTGCCTCCTTGTTTACCATTTACCATGGAGTCTAGCACAGGGCACACTAAGGCCTCGGTAAATATTTGTTGAATTAATGTGGGAAGGCAGTGGCCCTGGATTGTAACTGTGTCCTCAAATTCTAATTTAATTAGCCTTAAACATTTAAAGCCTTCCAAACTCAAAGTTTCTATTTTGTTTTACGGTCCCATGTATATGCCTTCCTCCACTCTGTAGTTTCCAGAGGGTTATTGAAAACGGAATAAAAGAAGTATGTAGGATTCTGTTAGCAAATCATTTTCAATCCGTTCTCTTTAAATGGCCGTTGAGTACTGGCAGAGGAGACTGCCAAGTGGAGACACAGGAACCAGATCACCTTTGTTCCCCATTGGGGGGAAGGGGGCAGTTGTGCTGACTGGGCTTCTGCAGCAAACGTCTTCATCTTGGGCTTGCGTGAGCCAGGATCCGAATACCTGAGACTTGTTGTGGCTTGTCTGAATTGTTTTTTAAACTCTCAAACCTGTTTGGGAAGAAGGCTTGGAACAACAGAGGGTTTGGGTCTCGTATAGTAAATCTTATTTAAAAGAGACAAGAACTGAATCATGTTTAACATGTAACAAGATAGGTGAGATGGTTAGTCTTAGTTGTAACAAATCTAAAAAAGAACAGGGAAGTTTTTTGTCCTTAGAAGTTCCAGGTTTGACATTTCAAACTTCCCCCTCAGGGCTAGGAGCTCCTGGGTGAGGTGTCTGCGTCTCTAACCTATCTCTAACTTCATACCTGGCTCACAGGGGCTGAGAGTCAGTGCTGAGTCAGAGGGATAAGCCAGGGATGAATGACACACTTCCTGCTGAGTCCTAGGGAGTTTTTATCGTTTGATTTTCTCTTTTGCTTTGAAGATTCCCTGAAAAGACAAGACTGCCCTGGCCATCTCCTGATTAGCAACCTCTATTTATTTTGATGATATCATAGGATATCCTTCCTGCTATACCTTCTTACAACTCATAGGTTTTTTGAAACCTTTTTTCCTTATTACGTATTATATGTTTGTATAGTATATTTATCAACTACAGTTTAACAACAAAAAAAGGCACTCACCTTATTTTCACTACCCAGAAAAACATATTTTAAGTATTATCACTCCAGACTTTTTTCTGTATGCCTAGTTTCTGTATGTATAGTTTTCTCTACAAAAATGACACATGGCTTACTTTCTTTACTTTTATATATTGTTTTGTAGCCTTTGTGAAGAGTTCCCATGTTATTAGTTACTCCACAAGATCATTTTAAAAGACTACATTAGGTACCGTCATGTAGCTGTGCCATAATTCACTTAGCCAGCCCCCATGTGGAGAGTTGGGCTCTGTTCAGTTTTCACCGTCGTCATAACCCCACAACTTTCTTGCACTGTGACTGTTCATGCTTGTCTCTGTTTCACTGGATGTATTCCTGGAAGCAGTGCTAAGGACCTGTGGAGTTTTGAGGGGTTTTTTTGGAGACAAAAATCTCACTCTGTTTCCCAGACACCAGGGCAGTGGTGTGATCACAACTCACTGGAACCTCAAACTCCTGGGGCTGAAGCAATCCTCCTGCCTCAGCCTCCCGAGTAGCTGGGACTACAAGTGCACACCACCATGCCCAGCTAATTTTTTTTTCTGTTTTTATGGACACGGGGTCTTGCTATGTTGCTCAGGCTGGTCTTAAAACTCCTGACCTCAATTGATCCTCCCACTTCAGGCCTCCAGAGTGCTAGGATTACAGGTGTGAGCACTTGCACCTGGCCTGAGTTTTAAAGTTCTTGATCTTTATTGCCACTTTGCTTTCCAGACATTTATCCTGTTTTACATTCCCCTCATATATAAACTTTTTACCATGTCCTATATGCCCTATGTATTCCGGCCTTTGCCTGACTTCCAGTGGCTTCGCACACCCTTCTCCCTTGCTTCCAACTCCGCCAGCCCGGCCCCTCCCTCCCCTGAAGCGCGCCAAGCTTGCCGGTCTCGGGCCGCACGGCACTTGCTTGTTCTGCTGCCCTGACCACTGCTCCTCTGGCTGTTGGCACACACCTGCGAGGCCACTTCTGCCACTGTGGTCTCCACCAGAGCTCCCTGTTTGGTCCTAGCACCTCTCACAATCTGTCCTGAATGTCAGTTTTCTAGGACAGGCGACCTCTTGTGTTTCATTCTCCACCATGTCCCCAGCGTTTAAATCAGTGCCTTGCATTCGGTAGGCACTGGGTAAATGTCGGCGGTTTTGTTGAAGGAATGAAGAAATCTCCCTGTGGTCTAGGAGATGTGTACAGCAATGGCCACCCCTTGGAGCAAAACACGGTAAAGGCTGTAAGAAAGTGTCCAAGTGGCACCAGGAGACGCAAGAGTGGGAGCTGGAGACCAGCCACAGCGTCAGGAAACATCCCCTTCCTCTGAGCTGCAGCGTTTTTCAGCTGTGATGGTGGAAAGGATCTGAGGGTGAGGAAGGTGGGTGAGCAGAGGCCCACAGGCCGAACAGTGCTGAGCGCGGCGGGCAGCACCGGGACCACCTAAACCCTGTGCTGACGTCCATGTCCGTGAGCAGCAGGGAAGCACCACACAGTCCTCATCGGAGAGCACACGGTTAGCGAGGATGTGGAAGCACTTTTTAGACTCAGTTCTAGGCAGGGATGGTGATGCTCGGGCGGTAGATGGAGCTGTGCTTTGAGAAGAGGTACCACGAGGGCACCTCAGTGAGTAGCAGGAAGTTCAAGTTAGAGGCTGAGGCTGGAGGAGGTTGGGACGATGGGGCTGGAATGAGGGGAAGGCAGAAGGGGCACTTTGCAGGTGGGGAGGGGAGGGGGGGCACCCGCAATGACACTGAGGCTTCAGTCCGCATGACCGATGGGAAGGCGAGACACAGAGCACCAGAATAGAAGCTGTTTAGGGGTGAGGAAGCTTATGAATTTAGTTTTGGCCACCGCATTACTGAATTAGTGAGCATTTTCTAGATTGAACTAGCGCATGTGTCCTGTCCTCGTTTGTCCTAAAGGGCCTTGGGTGACAAGAAGATAGAGGCGGGGAGACAGAAATGTGTGCCACATGTGCTTGGGGCTCCCGTGGCCCCTTCCTCCTCTGTAAGAGTAGATGGCATTAGCGACAAGGGAAAGTGGGGCTGTCACCCCTTGCTGGGGGATGAGACATCGTTTGTTGGACATGTCTGTTCCAGTCCCCACTGGGAAGGCGCTTGGTTGCCATCAGCCCTATCGTTGGGTAAATTTGTTCATGTTGTTAGACTAAGGAGCATGGGGCGGAGGGCGCGTGTTGACCGTGGAGTGCACGCACACGTGGGCTCAGGGTGCGGATGGGATAAGGCCCAGAACTGGGTGACACATCATCCTTCCCCTGCAAACGTTCGTGTGCTTCTCTTGGGGTGGGGGGAATTCAAAGGACACATTGTACTTTCTGATTGCTCTCTAAATTGAAAAGTTAATGAAGATTATTATTATTCTTTTTTTAAATTTAGGTTTGAAAATAGCCAGGTGGGTAAAACGACATAATGATAAAGCTCTCTGTCCTCTAGAGAGGGAATGGAGAATAGACCTGCTTTGCTGGCATTCTCTGGAATGTTGTCTTTTCTGTCACCGTAAAAGCAAAGGGGTTGACAGAATCCACGTGGGAATGAGAACGGGAGAGCCAGGTGAGAAGACTGCAGAACTTGGTGAATGAGTGACCAGCCAAACCACAGGAGGCTGGTGATGGCTGGGTGACAAAGTGGTGATGGGAGCTGCAGAGGCTGAAACAGAGACAAAAACAGCAGGTTAGCCATGGAGGGAGGATGAGGAATTCAGCTTGGGAAATACCAGCTGTTGCCTTATTAACCAGAAATTCTAGAAATTTATAGAGAAATTCACTCTACAATTGGATAGTTTTTCTTGGCAAATTGAGAGTTTAATTAGTTTAGTATTTTATGACTAGGGATCATGTTCAGTTTTACATGCGTTTCTGTGATGGAAGAATGCTGTAAAATGTCAGGCCTCTGTTTATGTTCGGTTCAGTACAGAATAAACCACATTCAAGTGCCAGCATATTTATTGCAGCCAGCAGTCAGCGTTTCTTTGCTTTCTAATGCTGATTTAGTGTTTTCATTGGTGGTGCAAGTGTGAAGAGAGATTCGAGCATGAATCATAGGAAGAAGGGCCTAGATGTTCATTCTGGAAGCCTAAGACCCCATGAGCGCCGCAGCTGTGCTGCTCCAGCTAGCGGGGGTTGGGGTGTGCCTTTCACAGCCTCCTTGTACTGCTGAGGTCAGACGGGATCAGAAGTCTCGCCAACACTGAAGTTGTGTGACTCTTAAGAGAGCAGCTAGAACACAATCTTCTTTTCTTGCTTCTAAGAATAACACTTTTATAAAATTTATACTCAAAACACATGCTACATGATAGAAAAGCCTACCTTGCTTCCCACACTTACTTTTTGTGCGGCCCGTCTGGGTGGGAGGCTGTGAACAGCAGCTGCCCTGATGACAGACCCGAGACGTCTCCACCCAGCGCTGGCCCCCAGCGGCGCCTGTCCACATGGCCTAACCTACCACTGTACCTGGCCTTGACGGCTTGGTTGCCTGGTGTTCTTTTATTTTTCATACAGTCTGCTCTGTGTATTTTCTGTGTAGTGAATCATGGACACATTTGTGATATGATATGGAGAGAAAAAAGCCAACAGATTTGGAGTGAGGCATATATAGATTCACGTCCCAGTATTATTCTGAACAGATATGTTAACTTTTGAAGCTCAGTTTCCTTACCCGTGACCTGGGGATAATGGTGCCCACATCCCAGAGTTTTGGTGAGGACAAGTGACCCACAGGGAAAGTATCACACACACTGTGGGCATCTAGCAGGTGCTTAGCAGAGGGGCCCCCCAACCCTGTCTAGATATGGCCCGGGGACTCCTGTGCTGAGCAAGCCCTCCCGTAGGTGAGAGGGGCAGTTGGACTGTCCACTCTGTTAGAGCTTCTGGAAAACACTTCCAAGCATGTTGCTAGTCTCGGGCACTGAGTGTCCTGGAATAACTCCCTCTCAGCCTGCCTTCCGCCCTGTTTCACTCCTGACTCCTTTCTCCTTGAAGAAGAGAAGAGGGGCAGACAGAAGGGAGCTGTGGTTGGGGCCATGGTTTTAGGGAGACCGTTGAAAGAGTTGGTGTGGGTGGGACCCAGGCAGAAGAGCAGAGCCCAGCGAGGACTGCTGGGAGGAGCGGAGGGTTTCACAGAAAGAAAATGCACTTGATCTTGGCAGTCATGGTACTGTGCAGTAGGGATTAGGGAACGTCTTGGGAATGCCAAAGCATAAAGGTCAAGGAGTTTTGTAGATGTTTCCAGTTTTGTCTGAGGCTATAGAATTAGATGAAATAAACAAATCAAGTATCTTTTTCATGCAGGCACAAATCTCATCACGCTTGTGATGTTTTTGTTGAATGTGCTGCTGGTAAGGATGTGGGTGGCTGTAAAGGAAATATTTTTCTTGGGGCACGTAATAAGCAGTTGGTGAAACTAGGCCAGGGAGAGAGTGTGTGTCTGGAGCTTGTTCTGGGAGGGTAGGGGTTAGGCCTCCTGGCCTCTCTTCTCAGCCCTGCCCCGTTGCACAGGGCCCTGTTGAACGTGCTGCTTACCGCTTTTGCTCTGCCACTCTCTCTGGAAACTGGGATCGTCACCCACTTTCCCTGGGTGTGGGGGGAGTGAAATGATTTCAGTGATAGTGCCTTGCTCTGAGATGCCTAGATAACGTGCAGTGCGCGCACACAGTGAAGGAGGATCTGGTTTTCTCATGGCCACTCTCATGTGGTTGTAGAGATGAAGAAGCGATACCAGAGAAGATGGCCCCAGATCCCCTAATGATGGCGTTGTAGTGTCACTGTGACGCACCGGAGCGCCTCGATGACTGGCAGTGCTAAGTAGCCTGTGCTTGCCCTGCAGGGCTGTGCTCACCAATGAAAGGACTGAGGGCTACCTATATTCCTGAGTGCAAATCGCCTTAACAAGGCCGCGTCTGGACAGATTCCTCTGTCACTAGGCCACCGGGCAGGGTTTCTAGGGCTGGAAGTCCTGGCTGCCTGCTCTCTCCTCAATGCCTCAGAGCATGGGTGATGCATCTGCGCTGGCAACCTTCACAATTGTTGATCCTTAGATCTGCCCAGTGTCTTACTTCACAGGTCCTAGGGAAGCAGGGAAGCGTTGAACCTATTCATATCTACAAAGGCAACTGAAGAGAGTTAGCTATTTTTTTACTTAAGCCTATTCTGTGAGGTTTGACCACTCCAAAAATAGTTACTTGAGAATCTCCTTTTTCTTTAGTCTCTGTCTGTGACTCTTCTTTTTTCCCAAATGAAGTAGGATGAGCAGAACATGCCAACTGCTAGAACCGCTCTAAATGGCAAACTCAGAATAGATCTGAGCATGGATGACCTTGGCACTCCGGTCTTAAGCGAGAGAGCTGGAGTGTCTTAAGGAAATGCCATCCAGGTGCTTTGCTTTTTGTTCTCCCATTGTTGGAGGACTCTCTCCAAAATCAGAAATGTTCTGCTGGGTGTGGAGGTGTCATTTCATACCTGAGGCTATAACATGCAGCCTCCTCTGCCCTGGCCTGGTGTTGGGACCCTCCTGGAGCCTCGCCTACCGGGCCTGGCGCATGATGAGGGCTCTGCGGCCAGGTTGGCAGTTGCTTTCACGGGGGGCTACAGAATTCCTCCTCCAGCCTTCTCCTCCCACAGATTCACTGTGCTGCCCATGCTCCTGCAGAAGAAGTGGACAGAATCGTTCCTGGTGGCCACCTAGCTAGCCATGCAGCCACCACTGAGGCCACATTTTAGGGAAATGTGAGAGGCCTGCTCCTCTGTTTAAATGTAACATTTCTGCTCTTTGTGACTTACCCTTGGACTTGCTGATGTATCAAGGCTTGGGAAGTCCTTATGATTTAGAATCCTGTACTCCAAGGAAGAATTTTCTTTTGATGTCTTTGACCCTTAGTCCCTGAAGAAGTTTTATAGCATTAACAGCCAGTTAGAATTTGGGGAGATAGCATGAAAATTTTATAAACTTCACACCTCTGTGAGTTAGTCACATGATAATGTAGGCTAAAGAAAATAAGAAATGTATAGATGTGTTTGTAAATTGATGTTGATTTGGTGTCTCTTTCATCCTCCTCCCCAAGTTAGCAGTAGGTATTTGATTTTAATGTGGATCAATAGTAATACTTATTATTGCTTGAGAACTTGCCGTATATCAGGCAGTAAGTTATTTGCTTCCCATGGTTCTCTTTAAATCTTTAAATCTTGATAGCAATTCTATGACGTTGATGATGTTGTTCTCATTTTACAGAAGTGCAGAATTGCTCAGGGAGGTTAAATAACTTGCAAGTCTACAAAACCAGAAAAATGGCATAGATGGAATTTGAACCAGGCCTAGCAAACTTCAGAGAGCGTGTCTGTTACATTGCACTAGGTATCTTTTTTGCTGGTTGCCTGGTGGGCTCTAGGCAGGGTATTATTGCTACATGGTATAAAAATAAAATCAAGAAGCTTACCGTGAAGTGGAGAGTAAGATAGATGTACAAGCCATAATATAAGGGCAACAGTGAGAAAGTGTTACCAACAAAGTTCAAGTGAGGTGCCTTGGGGTTAAGGAAAAGGCTGAGATTATACATACTTAACTGTGGTCGTTCGGAAAAAGGTCACAGAAGTGGTGTGCTTGAAGTGAACTGGCAAAATCTTACCTGTTGGAGGTGGTAAGGGAAAGATTTGTGGGTGGTAGTGACCACCAAATGCCCAGGCCAACAAATAAGCTCCTAAAGAGACAATTAGATTGTATTAAATATATATGCATATATGTATATTGTATACCTGTGTGTATTGTGTGTGCTGGATATAATCACACTTACATTCTTTATAAAAACTTTATGTTCTGTTCAGAAGCAAAAGGCTAGTGATTTTAAGTAGCAGCGTCATCCAAACTGTGTTCTCTAGTTTTCCTGAGAACAAGAACACCTCTGAGCAATACTTATTATTAATAGACATTCATGTTTATACTGGCCAGGTAGGAATGAGGTGTTGTTTTTTTCTTTTCTCTTTCAGGCATCTGCGAATAGGGCCACTCCCTTTTTAACATTTTTAAAAAAGTATCTGCTTTTGTCTAGCATGTTGAGACGTTAGACTTCCTGTTTCTGCTTGATTTTGAAAATATCTCCTGTCTGCCTATCGCAGGTAATCCTGTGTTTTTATATAGTCGTAGTTTATGGGTTGCAAGTGCAGGCAGCGACCAGTCTGTCCCTGTCGTGGATGTGGAGACCTCTCTGGACTCACAAAGGCCACATAATGTATTCCACTACGAGTGACGAAACCTAGCTCCCAGAATAACAAGCAAGACAACTTTTAAAGTGACTGTTGGTGACCAGTGTCTTCTGTGCATTTGGCAAGCTTGTGGTGGATTTTTCAAAAGGATGGTATAAATTACTTTACATTATTCTTGGGCAGGACTGAGTTTCCCGAAGGTGATACAGGTGCCGTAGCAAACGTATCAACAGGGTGGCTGTGTATGTTCCTCAAGTCTGTATGACTCAACCAAGACTCTGTGCCATTGTCCTTCTGATTGAGTACGGGAAGAAAATGCTAAAACTTGGTGAGTTAAAACTGCCTTCAGAATGTTTTGGATGTAATATCTTTGCTGGAATCTGGCGGAATATCCAGGTGACTAAGTAACATGGTGTTGCTGTCTGTCTACAAGAGCATAATATCTGGCTGTGGCTTTGGAGTGGTTGTGTTCAACAAATCACTACTTTTCTGTCGCTGTGGCCCTGGGTGTGGGGAGCCAGTGTTAAGCTGAGGGAGGTATGAGTATTGTGGGTGGAAAAAATGGCATCTGAAGTTTGCGTGTTTCATTTGTGAACAAGTGAAGGATTAAAATGTTTCAGAAATGGGGCTCTGAAAAGGCTGGATAGCTTTTTGACCCCAAATCTCTTTTTTACATTTTCCATGCACTTATTAACTGTAGGACACCTCGGGTTCCCAGTGGTCTTTAGTGATGATAAGGCCGTGGGATGACCAGTAAACACATGAGTATTTATCTCTGTTCTCCCATTGGGTAATTGTCAGAATATTACTGTTGTCATTTTCTTTACCAGCCAAAAAGCAATTTTACCTTATATATAAAGCCTTTTGTACTTTTAGAATAATCTCTTGGGCTTGGTTTTAGCCGTACTTACTGCTTCTACAAGTAGACTTAATTTTATTTTTAAAGACAAATTAAAAAGTTATCAAGGATTGAAATAAATAGAGCATTTTAAATAGCCTTTAAAGTTACACTGTGCATACTTTTGTCCAAGTTGATTCATAATATTTGCTTAAGTTTGTCTAAAATTTTTATGCTCAAAAGACTTTGTGGAGCTTAAGTTCAATGCTAGGGAAAAACTAGAAACTGAAAGACATAGTTGGGTGTTGGTATATCTAGTCTCTTGGCCTATCAACTAGACCCTTGGCAGCCAATAAATACTATTTCAGAGAGTCATGACTTCTCTTGTATAAAATGTGCTTACCTGTACATCATTTATATTAAATGCACATTTCTCAACCGAATGCCCAGAGCCATACATGTGATTCTGTGTGTGTGTGTGTCTCTCTCTCTCCATACACACACACACACACACACACACACACACACACACACATTCAATCCAATATATAAAATTGGTTATGTGTCTGTGACTGTATATCATGGCATATATACAGTTGGAATCAGAGCCAGGTTAGCTTGGGAAGGTTGTGTGGAAGAAGTGAGTTTTGGGTAGAGTTTCAAAGGGAAAGTAAATAACGTACTTTGGCAGAAAGAAGTATACGTAAAGCTTCCAAGGCTGGAGTGATTAAGTCACATGCGTTCATGGGGTTAGCATGAACCATTTGAGAGCAGCTTGAAAATAACCAGGCTAGAAGTGAAGGGGAGGCTAGGGGGTGAGGAGCAACAGGGAACCGGAGTGGTCTAGTGGCTTTTGGAAGCTTCTCTACTCTTGTGTTCCTGGTGAATTCCACTCTCAGATACCAGCATGTCCTGACCACGTTGCCATCTAGTGGAACTGGCTGAAATGCATGTGGAAATGCACGTCAGGACAAATGACAGTGTGATATCTTGGCAGTAAGGAAACTTAACTTCTCTCTTCCCCAGGGATTTTAAATGACAAATTAGAGAGAGGAGATGGATGTAACTATGCTTCCCCCAGATTATATTAATTTAGACTCTAGAAATATAGAGCTGAATGCCAATATGAAGAATTTCTCATAGACAATGCTTGTTCGCCACAATAGTTACTGTTTGCTGAGAGTGCGGCGTGTACGTGGCTCATCAGCTCAGTGCACAGAGCATGCAGGAAGCAGCACTTGAGAAGTTTTGCAGCAGAATGGAAGCATACCACACATGGCCCTGGGCCCTTTATGATTCACTTGGGTTGGCTTGTTTTTCATGAGGTTAGAGAGGCCATCCTCTGACCATAGAGCCCTCTGACCATAGGCACCACAGCCCACAGACCTCAGACCTCAGAGACTGCAAAGGTCCGCCCTCCCCGCCACTCACCCATGCTCGTATCCATTCAGCAGATACTGAATGGCTGTTATGTCTCAGGCATTCTTCCAGGGACTGGGGATGCAGCAGTAAACAAAGCAGGTAGAAATCCCTGCTCTTGGACAGCTGACAAGCAACAAATAAATATTACTAGGTTGGTGCAAAAGTAATTGCGGTTTCCAACTGTGAATTTTAAATCGTTATAACTAGGCTCAAACACATCTTTATGGATCAAAATAGGAGCCATTCCAGTCAACACATTTTTGCCAATGAGAAATAAGTTTGTTTATTCCTGTAGTGTAAAAATCCATGCTTCAGGAGTCTGTGAACTCTTGGAAAGCATTTTCTGCATCCTACTGGTTGTGAAAACGTTTTCCCTGCAAACAGTTGTGGAGATGCTCAAAGAAGTGATAGTCGGTTGGCCAGAGGTCAGGTGAGTGTGGCGGATGAGGCAAAATGTCATAGCCCAATTCGTTCAACTTTTGAAGCGTTGGCTATGCCACGTGTGGTCAGGCGTTGTCGTGGAGAAGAATTGGGCCCTTTCTGTCGACCGCTGCCAGCTGCGGGCATTGCAGTTTTCAGTACATCTCATCGATATGCTGAGCAGACTTCTCAGATGGAATGCTGGGATTCAGGAAGCTGTAGTGGATCAGACCGGCAGCAGACCGCCAGAGACCCATGACCTTTTTCTGCTGTAAGTTTGGCTTTGGGAAGTGCTTTGGAACTTCTTCTTAATCCAACCACTGAAGTGGTTGTCGCCGGGTGTCACATACAGTCCACTTTTCTTTGCACGTCAAAATTCAATCAAGAAATGGTTCAATGTTGCGTACAAGAAGACGACGCTTCAAAATGACAGGCACCCACTTATTGAGCTTTTCCACCTTTTCAATTTGGGCTTCAAATGCCAAATGACCGTAGAGTGATCAACGTTGAGTTCTTTGGCAACTTCTCGTGTAGTTGTAAGAGGATCAGCTTTGATGATGGCTCTTAATTGATCATTGTCAACTTCCGATGGCCGGCCACTGTGCTCTTCATCTTCAAGGCTCTCATCTCCTTTGCAAAACTTCTTGAACCACCACTGCACTGTATGTTCCTTAGCAGTTCCTGGGCCAAATGCACTGTTGATGTCACTAGTTGTCTCCGCTGCTTCATGGCCCATTTTGAACTTGAATAAGAAAATCACTCGAATTTGCTTTTTGTCTAACATTATTTCCATAGTCTAAAATAAATATAAGATAAACAGCAAGTTATGTGTCATTAACAACAACAAAAAAAAAGAACAAGAAGTGTGCATTAAAATGATGTATAACATAACCACATTTATTTAAGAATGTATTCCAATATCAAATGGCAAATGTCAGCAATGCTAAAACTGAAATTACTTTTGCACCAACCTATAGAAAAAAACCATTTTAAGCTGAAGAGGGATATCAGGATTCTTTGGGGGGGGGGGGTGTCAGTAATAGTGGTTGCAATTGTGAGTGAATTCTCACTGAGAATGTGATATTAGACCTACCTGAGAGGTGTGAGGAAGCCAGATGTGAATACTCTGCAGAACATTCCAGACAGAGGGCAAGCAGCTGCACAGGCCCTGAGATGGGAATGAGCCCGGTACGTTCCAGAAACAGCAAGAAGGCTGATGGGAGGGGGACAGAGGAGTCAGAGAGGTAGGGAGGGACCAGACTGTGGGGGCCTTGTGGACGATTGTACTGGGCATGGGACGAGAAGCCATTTGATCTAGTCAAATCTTCTCGTCTTACAAATGAAACTTAGGCCAAGGAAATTAGGGCAGGTGTCTGTGGTCAATCCAGCTTCATAGTGCTAGAGCTGAGATGGAAACCTGCGTCCTGGCTCCAGCACTCTTCCTGCCACCCTGCCTGCCCGGTGGGATGCATGACCACATGCACACATAGACCTCCAAGTGTGGCGGTCTGAGAGGAGCAACGTGCCGTGGGCTCCAGCAGCAGCCGGGTTTCAGCGTCGCTCACCCTACCTGTTCCCCTACTGGCCTGTAGAGGCCTCGTGACAAGCACAGAAAGGATCAGACCTCTTATCTCAGAGGAATACTCTGCTGAATGTTGCCTGCCTTTGTTTTAGTATCAATCCTTTGGGTTTTCCCACTCTTCCTCCATCCATCAGCTGTTAAATACGAGAACCTACAGTCTCCTAAAGCCTCCCCTGTTCCCTGTCTGCATTCATTTTTAAGCTATTTGGATATAATTAACAAGATAAAATGTCTACAGTCCTAAGGTATTTGATCACAGTTCTCAGTATCATACCCTCACCATGATAGTTAGTAAGAGAGTATTAAATGTTATTTAAAATGAACTTGAAAACAGGATTACCAGTTGAGGAGAGAGTGCAAACTTGTTGTCACCAAACACAGCTTAACCTGGACAATTTTTGGCCAATACTCTTTGTCTTCTTGCTTTACTTTGAACCAGCTCAAAGCTTTTTTTTTTTTCCCTTCCATCTCCTTTAGATCTTATGACCGTTGTCCTCTGGACACAGGCCAAATCCTCTAATTCCACTTTATGATGAAGGGCAGACCAGTGCTAAGTATAGAAGAAAATGACTTTGTGCTGTCACTTCCCTCATCTGCTCTTGTTTAATCATCCCATGGCCTATATCCAGTGGACAAAGTGACATGAAGCATTTGCATCTTGTGAAGGGAACTCATCCTGAACTCTCTCTTGGCTCACTCTTTCCCTTCTTCTTAAAGCTGAGCTCCCGTTATAGATAGTGCGAGATTTACGTCATCATATCGTGCTTTCATATTTGTTGGTATAGCACTTTTTTTGCTAATGGAATGATTTCTATGTTCATTTGTGTATGTTGTCTACAAAAATGAGCTCTGAAATCCCATCAGCTTGAACTATCAGGGTAAGCATTGATTTGTATTTTTTGGAATCAATTCTTTTTTCAGTAAAGTTCTTTGCCTATCACCAAGAACCTGAGGGCACAGACCTCTGTGGTCTTTTGGTTTCTATTTTTAGGAGGATGTTGCTCCTGGGGGAGCTCTCTGAGCTGGTTTTGGGGAAAACCTAAAACTCAGTACTTGCTGGAGGAAATTTCATTATCAAAGCTCAGGACCAATAGGACAGCAAAGCACATGCAGAAATGCAGGTATTAATGTGGGGCTGCCCCGAGCCCCAGGCCATAAGAGAACTTGACAGGAAACGTTGCTGCGGGTCCAGCTTGCCATCTGAGCAGGCGCATCAGTACTTGCTGCACATGGGAGTTGGAGAGTGAGCGTGCTCAGTTAAAGGTGCCGCCGGAGGAGCCTAATTAAAACCCTAAGTGATTTCCTCTGCTTCCAGAAAGTCATTCTCTTGGGATTCAGTGTTTCAGCTGCAAGGCTGCCAAGTGGAAGTGCAGAAATGCAGTGTGTTGTGTGTTGAGCCCCAAGCGGACTTTGAACACATTCTAAGGCAAAAATCTGGCCTGATATTAATAGACCAGTGCTCTGCATGGCCGATTTGCCGTTTCTCCTGCTAACTCTTGAGTGTCTACCCTTCACCGCTAGTGCCGCTGAGCTCCTCACCACACCTACAGCTCCTGGGAGAAATCCTGGGGCAGACCTGACCTTGCTCCTGGAGCTTTGATACAAACCCAGCTTCCTGCACCCTTGTCCCACCCTACAAGTCTCGTCCTTTCTGCCCCCGTCGGGGAGGTGGCCACCCTGGGTATGACAGGATATTCCCGCATGGAGTCGATCAGGGAGGTGTGCCGACACCAAGCCGTGAGCAGAGGAGGACGCTGAGCCACTGGGTCCTGCCTCCAGGCCCCCACCCCGTCTGTGGCACGGAGGCTTCTCAGCACCACCCACTCTTTCTCAGCCTGGGGACTCTGCTCTCTGCTGTCACTGTCATCAGACAGGCCAGACTTGGCCCTGCTGGAGAGGGGGCTCCCAGGCTAGCCTCTGGCCTTTGGTGGACTGCAGGCTTGAAGAGATGGGGCAGAGGGCTTGGTCGTCCGGGCACCCTTGGGCTGCTTCACCCTCGGTCCTTCAGGTGTTGGGAATGTGGTGAAGCCAGCAGGAGTTAGGCATTTTCAGGCACTACTCCTTCTCAGTAGCCCAGGATATTCCATCACTTGTGGCTTTTACTCTACAAGAAAGACAAACCTTAGGTTAGATTGGTTCGTACAAAAGAGAATTTTTTATGGGCTCACATAACTGGAACAAAGTTTGTTTTAGTAGTTCAGTGATGTCAAGAACCCGTTTGCTTTCCAATTTGTCTTCTGTGGTTGACCTTCATCCTGACGTGGCTTCTCCCATGGTAGTGAAATTCTGCAGCAATTCTAGACTTCATATCCACCACGTACCATCCAGAAGGAGCAAGAGCACTGGCTTCTGGTGGCTTTGTCAGAGGAGCGAGTGACATTTTCCAGAAGCCCCTAGCAAATGTTTAAATGCGACATTATTGGCTATAGCATCTGCTGTGATGATTGGCTCTAGCTTGGGTTGCCTAAACCGGTCACTCTATGGCAAGGTGATGAGGCCGTGCAAATGGGAATAGCAACCCCCACTGAAACTGTCAGATGCTGTCGGGGGAGCTAAAGCACTGACTTCGTGAACCACAGTAGCACTGCAGATCACAATGGGAAATTCTCAAAAGTCAATAAAGCATCCCCAAGGTACCGTAGATCTGGTCTGATAAGGGTTGAACAATGAGAATAAGAAGCAGAGAAAATTAATTATAGACAGGTCTTCAACTTATGGTAATTATATGTCCCCATCAAACACTGAAGTCCAGCATAATTTTTCTTTAAAAACTGTATGATAAGGCCGTATGTTCCTGCAAAGAATGGCCTTACATTTTATAGCTATGACCTTAATCACCATATTGGATTATTTTATCTATTTTAATTGAAATAAATGGGCTCTGGATAATGTAAAGCTTTTGAAGCTACCCACAAATAAACAAAATAGAGCAATCAGTTATATGGAGTTTTACTGAATTTTCTCTAGATTAGTCCTCTGGAAGGATGGCTGTCTGGGGCAGGGGAGGAGAAGGGCAACATTCAGGGGACTGGTGAGAGAGTGAAAGGCACAGGTGTCAAGAAAACGCCACTTTGTGGCAAGTCCGTTGGGGCAGAGGAGGTGCCCGTTTATCTTTTAGATGAAATCTATGGCTGGGTTATAAGATTTCAAACTCCAGAGCCTTGTACCCAGCTAGCCAGTCTTCCCTGCCACGTCCCTGAGGGAAGTACATGCAGAGGGCCAGCCAGAGCAGAGGAGCCCTTTGCTCTGTGGGCTTCCACCCAAACCCTCCTGAGGAACTGAGTGAGCTAGGCAGCCCACGTGGGTCACGGGAATCAGGTCCAGGAAGCCTGGGCCAGGCTGCAGGGGACCACGGCGTCTGAGGGCTCACTGTGCCCCAGGAGGCTGGCAGCTGGAGATGAGTCCTGAGCTCCGGAGGCCACAGTGGAGATCCTGGAGATTCAGTTCTCATTCCTGTTAAGATACTCGTATGATGAGCCTTTGGATTGTGCTGTTTCAACTTGCTGGGCTTATTTTCTCGTTCATGACACAAGTTTGAGGAATCAAAACCTTCCTTGAGCGTTAGCTTTCTGATTCTTGGGTTCTGTGCAGGGTGTGGTAGGAAGTGTCATGGGGAACTGAGGTGGGGGTATGGGTGGGGCCTTAAGCCCTGCGTGTCAGGACATACGAGCAGACGGGATGGCACAGTTTCTGTAGCGCATGCTACAAATGTCTTAAATAGCCACCAAGTGGCTGGACTGGCTGAGCACCGGGTGTGAATTGCTGCAAGTAGAGTGTTATTAGTTGGATATCACAGGGCATTTATGGCCAGAGCTCACAGAATAGAGGGCTTGTTTCTTTTGCCAAACCAGAATTGGAGATTGGCTGCCAGGCTTGTGTTCTGGGACGTGCAGATATCGGGGATATTATGGAAGCAGTGCACATGAGGCAAGCTCAGACAGCAACTCAGTACTTCTCTTAAAAAGTGGTTCAAAGCCATGGTTACCTTTTATCCAGGACTGGTGGGCTCATTAGTATTTTTGGCCTTCTGTTTTTTTAAGAGTCTGATTACAGTGGTGTTGCACACTGCTGTGGTTTATTGTTTTTTTAGTGATCTTATTGCTCAATAACCCACCAGTGCTCTGCTCTGAAACGGTTGGCACTAGAACTCCACCTAGGAGAGATGTTGCTTTTTAATTTAATTTTTTAATTTTTTTTAATGTTAGTCTATATAAATCAATGGTTCCAAACTCAAATGCCAACAGGAACCAAATGAGTAATATGAATGTGTAAATAGTACTCTATGTAAACAATTGAGAGTCATGAGGCCTGTGGCAAACTTCGAGCACAGGTCCCATCTAAAGGCATGGAAGTTCAGATGAAAGACAGAACTTATCTGGCCAAAGAAAACTCCCCTGTGAGCTGGATTCAGACCTAAGGCCACCAGTTTATGAGCTTTGGGCTACAAGCCAACTGAATTCACCTGTCATTGCTTTGTTATGTTTGCGCACTGTCAGAGATACTAGATTTTACAGATGTGACCCTTTTATAGTTTCGTTTTTATAATTGATTTCAGCTTTTACCCTAGATTAGAAAACTTTCTATCTCTGGGATACAAGGGCTACCATAATTTTCACCCACAAATTGGAAATACTTCAAAAGAAATCATATCCTCATGAGAGTCATTTATTGGTTCCTGGCCTTTCGAGACTGAATCACTTTAGAGAAGCAGAGATGGAAATCTAAATCAAAACAGTTTTGAGTATTTTGCATCATGTAAAAAATTTGCATCACTGAGGATAAGGAACCCCGAATGTTTGAAACTTACATTTCTGCTTTGCAGGTTGTCTACTGGGCATGTTCAATCTTCTTTGCCTTATCCTGGTCTTAGGCTGGCATGGGGTTAGTGGTCAGGGCAGAATTGGGAGTAGGACGGGCTTGTGTTCATTCTCTTCCCAACCCTCTTCACACTGTTAATTTCTGCATCTCTGCTTCCTACCGAGGGTGCTCTGTAGACTTCACCTCTGCTGGGAAGGAACAAAGAAACCAGTCAATTCACTTACACTTAGATGATAGTCATCACAGGCCTTTCTGCCAAGGGACTTGAATTTTAAAAGAACCTGCTAGTAGAACAGAAATCAGCAAAGTTTAACCCAAAGGACTGCCTCTCAAACTGGTATTTCCTTTACTACTAAGAGGATAATTTGGGTCTTGGGAGCCTCCCAGGTGCCCGCTTTGGGTCAGACCTGCTGGACCAGCACCTGTTGCTGAGCATGAAGGGAGTTTTGAGTTTATCCTTTTTTTTTTTTTACAGTATTCAAACTTATGTCAGAGTCCATGTAAATTCTTGCAAATGTATTTTTGTAAGGGATTGATGGCACCCAGCTTCCCTGTGTCTGGTGCTGGCCGGAGGGAGAATTATGGGAATTTAAATATTCTTTCCTCAAAGCCATGTAATTGAAACTTTGCTAAGCTCGTGGTTTTGATAATGCTTTCTGCTCAAGGTGCTCTTTCTACCGCCTTCTTTCATGAAAGCCTCTTGAATGAGCAGTCCACCGGTGCTTTCTCTACTTTCTTAACACTGGTTTATTCTGGAACCCCTTGCAATTTGGCTTCTATCTCTAGGCATGTTACTAAGTCCTTTTCCTCGAAGGATCACTGATGGCCACCTAATCATCATAGCCATTGGTCTTTCCTTCAGCCTTCCCATCTGACCAGCTGTTCTCTACCTGGTTCCATTCTTCCTTCTTTTCTCCTGCCCCTCCCCTTCCTTTGCTGGCATAATTCCATGACTGCCTCCTCCAGATATAATTGGGGTACTTCTATGAGCTTTCATAGCACCTTCTGCTTTTCTGCTAATGAACTTATCAGACTATATTTTAATTAGTATGTTTATGTATCCTTCCCCAACTCCTCCCACCCCCTACCCCTAACTGGCTCTGCAAGGGCAGATACCATGGCTGTTGTATCTTCACCATCTGTCTTATACGTGCACATAGTAGGTGCTCAATAAATGTTTGTGGATTGTAGAAACACATAAACAAAGATGACATCTGAACAGTGACATCTGCAGCTTCCTCTCAAGCAGGCAGTGAATCTCTGGTTTCCTCCATAACCTTTGGTTCTCCCTAGGCCCCTTGGACCTGCAGTTAGAAGCTATAGAGGAGATAGTAGATGCTGCCATAAAAAGTGACATCTGGCCCCTAGGAAGAAGACGATTGTCAGGAAATCCTGCCCATTTATATTCAGCCACTTCATTACCCAGACAGTGACTTGTTGCTTATGTCTCATGGCTACCTGTTGATGAAATGTATGAAGTAGATGAATTTTAAAGTTTCTGACCATCAACAGAATGGGAATCACGTTGTTCCCAGAGACCAGGCAAGTGGGCTATAATGAGTTAATCATCATAATGGAGGAAGAACTTGAATATCTGATTGACAACTATAGAGAAACACAGACTAAGAGTTAGAGTAGCTAATATATATTTTTTTCAAGAGCACAAATTCACTTTTATTTATTTACTTTTCATTAGTTTAAATCCTTGAAGGGTACAGCATCACACAGATTTTGTGTCCAGTGGGCCTTCGCAGGAAGGTTGCTTTGGAATTTGGCACGAACCACATTACTGTTTCCAGGGACCCAAGTTACCTTCCCCAGATTACTCTGGTTTTGTTTGGTTTGCCGCCAAGAGTCACCGTGTTGTTCTTTGCTTTATATACATATAAGCACATCTCTTACCCAAGTAGAGTTCAGTTTCACCTCAGGCATAAACACCTTCAATTTTAAGAAGAGCTATGTGCTTTCTTTGGTTCCAGAGACCCACTTATAGCCAGCAAAAATGGCCATGGACCACAGCCTTCCAGACATATTTGCCTTTTAAAAGTCCTGTTCCCAGGAGGCCTCCACAGGCTCCAAGATGGTATTGTGTAGATACAGAACCATGTAGACAATACTGAACTTTCTGGGTCCTTTAAGGAACCCAATGTAATTTTTTTTTTTTTTTTTGAGACAGAGTCTCACTCTGTTGCCCCGGCTACACTGAGTGCCGTGGCATCAGCTTAGCTCACAGCAACATCAAACTCCTGGGCTCAAGCGATCCTTCCGCCTCAGCCTCCCGGCCTCCCGAGTAGCTGGGACCACAGGCACGCGCCACCATGCCCAGCTAATTTTTTCTATATATATCTTTAGTTGGCCAATTAACTTCTTTCTTTCTATTTATAGTAGAGACGGGGTCTCACTCTTGCTCAGGCTGGTTTCGAACTCCTGACCTTGAGCGATCCGCCCACCTCGGCCTCCCAGAGTGCTAGGATTACAGGCGTGAGCCACCGCGCCCGGCCCAATGTAATTTTAACTATATGCAATTTCACTTTTCGGATTTTAGAACCCAGTGTCCCTCCCCTTACCTCTGAAAACATAACTCCACTATGTTAAGGGAGTTACATCTATTCTGTAGCTCTACTATGTATTGGGACAGGCTTTCCAGAGCACCTAAAAAGAATGTGAAATCTTGATCATATGCGTCTTCTTGTTGCTTGAAATTGGGCAGAATTTGTTGAGTGGGTGTAAAGAATGAAAAAAGACAAATTTATTAGACAGGTTAAGTAAGCAAAAGTAGGTTTGTATCTATGATATAGGACAGTATGATTAACCAATAGTCTGCTTCATCAAAAACAAAAAGTATATTCTAAAGCTTTTGTGTAGTAAAGAGTAGATGCTCTATGTAATCTGTTTTAGAAATGCTTTCATCAAAGACTGTGAGCTTTATAGGAGCCCTGGCACTCCCTGGGAGAACTCTGGTTAAATGGGAAATAGGTCCGATCAAAGAGCTCAAGCTCACACTACATCAGTTGCCCGGCTCAGACCTCAGACTCAGATGTGTGAAGTGGAACTCCTCGCCTTCCCCCTGGGCGGCACCGCTTCCTCCTCCGGACTTCCTCTTTTCTATTAATGTCCGGCTCCCTCTTTCCCCACGTCAGCCAAGCTCAGAGCCTTCCAGTCAGCTTTGCCCTCTGACCTCCCTTATTGCTCTTATTCCCTATTCTCTTGAGGCATAAGAAGGATTTGCCTTGAAGCATTAATATATAATCTGTACTCTGCTCAACCAGAGATACTGTAGTGTAGGGAAAAACTAGCATGGAATGAAGTCAGAAGACCCACATGTAGCCTCAGCTCACACTCAGTCCTAGCCAGATGACCATGGGCCAGCCAATT
The DNA here is from genome assembly GCA_963574885.1 of Lepilemur ruficaudatus. NCBI lineage: Eukaryota > Metazoa > Chordata > Mammalia > Primates > Lepilemuridae > Lepilemur > Lepilemur ruficaudatus. Next base: position 49,352 of record CAUYRT010069594.1, read on the forward strand.
AATTTCTCTGAGGGTCTGTATCCTTATCAGAAGCAAATGGAGCCAATAACACCCAAGATTTCTTCCTTACAGGGTTGTTATGAGGATTGGTGACAATGTTTGCAGAAGCACTTCCTGAGCTAGAAAGCATCTCCTTGCAGACATACAGTAAGAGTGGAGATGTGTTCTAAAATGTGCCTAACATAATACCTAGCATGTAGTAGGTGCTTCTTCATAAATTATACTTGTTATTGCTGATGATATTAAGACATAGCTTAATATAATCATATAAATTGTTTGGTCCTATACTGGGTTGATGATTCAGAATTTGGGCCTCTGGTCAAGTGGTATACTTTTTTCTTCCTCTAGCCCAGGTGACAAGATATTTCAGACAACCAAGGTGCTACCTCTTTACATTCACAGATTAATTTCATCCATTAAAAAAGCAGATGGCAAAATTAATTACACATTGTGCAATGATGGATCCCAAACTAGCTTTAGAAAACACAGCGTGTTGTAAACGAAAACAGTCTCTGAGGGCAAGCGTGCTCCTAAGAGACTTGCTTAATAGAATGTTTATCACTTGAGAGAAATTCATGCTTTGAGTAAAGAGGTGTCTGGAATTCCCATCTGGGATTTATTAGTATATATATTCAGGTGGCTCAGTGCCGGATGTTAGTTCTTAACTTAGAGGAAACAAAGTTTCCAATCTGAAGATGGTGAGGTTGCTGCTGGGGCAGCTCCTGCTGGTATCTTGCTGGCCCTGGAAATTCCATCACTGAAATGGAATTTTGTTCAATCCATCTTATTAATGGTTCCTAAGACAATTGCAGTGGGATTGATAGGTGGCTGGTAAGAGTACCTCTATAAAGATAAGCACAATCCATTAGTTGAAGTCTAGAATCCGGTGGACTTCTAGGGATGTTTGCATTTGCTTAGCACTCTCTGTTTATGACTCTGTTAAAGGAAGTGCGTCCATTCTGTGCATGTTGTAAAACAGAAGGTTTGCAGCTGTCAGAATTATTTTCTTCTTGGCTCCTTTTCTGACAGAATTTTTGCAAACTTGATGGGTTTATGGATTGTTGCAGATTGCTAGCCTCAGTTCTCCGGATGCAATGCAAATTTTCTTGTCTTGCTTTCTTTCTTTGAAGATAACAGATATTTATGCACTTGTAAGGCACTTTTCAGATAGGGAGAAATTAAACTTATTCTTACATGTTGTCATAATTCAATATTATGAGATGATTAAATGATTATTAGTTATATAATACCTTCAAAGTGCCCAACATGTGTTATACTCTCTAGAAAGGAGCACAAACAAATACAAGGTTTTAAATGGCTTATGGATCTGCCGCAGAAGACAACTAGCATCGAAATGATCAACTGTAAGTAGAGTAGAAGTTCAGTGTAAAAGTTTATGTCCACTGTGGGCTTCAGTTAGCTTTATAGAGGAGTTGAGTCTGGCTTTGGGAGGGGTGAAAAGAGGGTGTAACAGTGAAAAAAAAAATAGACCAGCAGCAGCTGCCCCCACATTGTGGCTGCACAAGATGTCATGATTTATCGTTAGGTTCGTTTCAAGTAATTTCCAGTTAATGAAAACAAGTGTCAAAGTTCTGAATGATTACTTTTCTAACCACTTATATCTGTGTGGGTGGGGTGCACATTCGTGATTTTGCTTCTAGTAGCGTCATCATAGTCACTTGCGTTGCCGTTGCTTTCTTTGGGGGAGAGAGGCTGGTATTTCAGCAGGATCCTGGGGTTGGGGCCTCACCCATAGCCGTCCATCTGTGCTGCCTCCATGGGTGCAGCCCACAATTGACAGAGGCAGCCAATTGTTGTGGCATGTATGCATTGTTATATTTCCACAGTGAGCATTTGAATTTTCAACCTGTGGCCTTGTTTAAGGGAAACCAGCTTAAAATCTGTTAGGTAATGCCAACTAGAGATGATGGCTTGACTGACAGCCTCAGGACTGGAGGAAAAAATGCCTATTCAGGAAACATTTTGATGCGAGATTAGAAATAAGGGGAAACAGAACAGCATAAGTTAATGATAATCATAAGGTTTCTAGCCACCAATGCCTAAGTGAGAAAAAACTTACCAGGGATACCCCTTCTTAGGGCAAGTCTAAGGAACCATCCAAGCAGACGGGTACTCATGGCAGCTGGAAATATGTAGGCTGGAGCAGAGCTTCCCAAATATACCTGGCTTGTGGCACCGTTAGTGTTTCTGTAATTTTTTTTCCTGTCATTTCTAGGATAAAATAAACACCTAACAGTTCCATTTATTAAGTGCATAGGTTCAAACAGCTAATAAGTATTTATATACTAATAATTTTGTCATGTGAAAAAAATAATACATATATATTGAATGATAAAAAATAATGGTTTTATTTCATTCTTCACTTACTACTGGAATGTGTACACCTGTTGGGCACTGCAGGATCCAATCAGGAGATAAACTATAACAGTAATTTGAATAGCAAAGTTTAAAATGAAGAAGTATTAACTAGGAAAACAATATGGCAGTTCCTCAAAAAATTAAAAATAGAATTACTGTATGATCTAGCAATTCCACTTCTGGGTATATATACAAAATAATTGAAAAAAGGTCTCAAAGAGATATTTGTCAACCCATGTTCATAGCAGTATTATTCACAATAGCCAAAGGTGGTAGCAACCCAAGTGTCCATATACAGATGAATGGATAAACAAAATACAATAATATACATACAATGAAATATCATCCAGCCTTAGAAAGGATGTAAATTCTGACATGTTAGACCAGGGATGAACCTTGAGGATGTTAAGTGAAATAAGCTGGTCAATAAAAGACAAATATTCCGTTATTCCACTTATATAAGTTACCTAGAGTAGTCAAGTTCATAGAGACAGAAAGTAGAAAGGTGATTGCCAGGGGCTGGCAGGAACTGGAAATATGGAATTAATCTTTAATGGGTATAGAGTTTCAGTTTTGCAAGATGAAAAAAGTTCTAGAGATAGATGGTGGTGATGGTGGCACAAGAATGTGATTGTGCTTCTTTTTCTTTCAGTGGATTGAAGGTTTTTTACGTGGGTACAAAGGTTTTGGTTACATTAATTATTTTTGTACAGTCTGAGTCACAGTTATAAGTGTGTCCATCACCCAGATAGTGCACATTGTACCCATTACGTGTAGTTTTACCATCTCCTCTTCCTCCCTCCCACCTGCTTGTTTTCTGTTGAATTTTACTACTGTATGTACACATGAGTATTGATCATTTAGTTCCAATTTAATAGTGAATACATGTGGTGTTTGTTTTTCCATTCTTGTGATACTTCACTTAGGAGGATATCTCAAGTTCCATCCTGGTTGTTACAGAAGGTATTAGTTCACCATTATTTTATGGCTAACACTCCATGGTATACATATACCACGTTTTATTAATCCATCATCTGTTGATGGGCACTTGCGTTGTTTCCACATCTTTGCGATTGCGAATTGTCCTGCTGTAAACATTCTAGTGCAAGTGTCTTTTTTATAAAATGTCTGTTTTTCCTTTGGATAAATACCCAGTAGTGGGATTGCTGGATCAAATGGTAGGTCTACTTTTCGTTTTTTGAGGTATCTCCATTACTACTTTCCATAGAGGTTGGACTAGTTTGCAGTGCCAGCAGCAGTGTATGAGTGTTCCTTTTGCTGTGAATGTACTTATTGCTACTGAACTGTACACTTAAAACATTATTAAGATAGTAGATTTTATGCTGTATGTATTTTACCACAATTAAAAATAATAATAAAAAACCAAACTATTTTAAAAAAGAGAATGTTATCTATAATGGGGACTGGCTAATAGGAAGTAAAGGGATCTTTAAAGAATAGAGGATAGCAGATATAAGGAGCAGCTGCTACCCATGGGTCTGATATACAGCACCCCCCACAAGCTTCCCTCCACTCCAGACCTCGTTGGAGAGGACATGGCTGCCATGGCTCGCTGGATGGCAGAGAAGTCACTGTGGTGCTGTGCTGACATGACCTGCTGGAAATCCACCCTCTAAGATGCTGAGGAAAGCCATTCAAGGGGAGGTTTCTCACTGGAGGAATGATCCCACAAAATCACCTGAGAGGGATGCCAGTGGAAGCCGCTGGAGGCTGAGGGTTGCTAACCACCACGTATAGCAGGAGCCAGTTGCTGGAGAAGGCACCTGCACTGAGGGAACTGGGTACCGGGTGAGCCACTGCACCTGGCTTCAGCAACTCTTGACCGTATCACTCTAACATATGAGATTCTAAGGTGCCAATTTGGTTAAGAGTACGGAAGAGTCATGTGTAAAGTAAAAACTGTGTAGGGTCGATATTATCTTTGAAAACCCCTTAGGAAGTTACAAGATTGGAGCCTGACATACCATCTCCCAGTGAGTAAGGAGACTTACTGTGTAAACACTGGAATAGGGGGCCGGGCATAGTGGCTCACACCTGTAATCCCAGCGCTCTGGGAGGCTGAGACAGAGGGATTGATTGAGCTCAGGAGTTCCAGACCAGCCTGAGCAAGAGTGAGACCCCATCTCTACTAAAAATAGAAAAATTAGCTGAGTATGGGAGGCTCAGGCAGGAGGATTGCTTGAGCCCAGGAGTTTGAGGTTGCTGTGAGCTAGGCTGACACCATGGCACTCTAGCCCAGGTGACAAAGTGAGACTGTGTCTCAAAAAAAAAAAAAAAAAAAAGAAAAGAAAAGAATGAAAAGGGGAGATCTCTAAAGATCCTACAGACATTAAAAAGATAACAGGATATTGTAAACAACTTTACCACAAATTTGACAATTTGGATGAAATGGACACATTCTTCCA